>DWPT01004159.1:0-13560 GCA_018251895.1 Agathymus mariae mariae
CCGGGGCAGACATTTATGTGACAGATAAATGTTTGTTCTCGGGTCATGGGTGTTTGTGATGTCATATATGTGTATGTGCATGCCACCCGCAACACAGGTAATCCTAGTACGGGGGTGGGAGTGTGAAAAACGTAAAAAAAGCCGCGTCTGTTTAATTGCAGTGTAAAAAGTTTTATTTCAAAAAGAATAAGTAAAAAAACTACTTGGGAAATTGTTAGCATCGACCTACTCTTGGTGAACAACATCTTCATTCTGCCTTACCCCCACTGTTTCAGTGGATACATAATTTATAATCACAGAGCACTAATTTCAATTTAAAATCATTTATACATTGAGGTATTCTGTAAATAAACTTATTCACTTCATTTTTTGCTGCTGCTGCTACTACTATTTCAAAAAGGTGCAGAAGATAAGAACACTGAGGAGAAGAAACGACGTAAGAAACTCCTCAGCACATCTTTTAAAACAACACATGGCAATTACAGAATAAATCTAAACCTAAAACGAAATCGACCTAAACTCCCTCTGTATATATAGAAATATGGAAATTTCGTACATAACGAGGTACCTATTCATAATTACCAAGCCGCGATCGCGTCGCATCAGAAAGACTACGCGTTACGCTTAGAAATGGGACCTACATTGTTTCAGGACTCGGTATTTCTCGTTCTGTGAATTTATAACTTTTTTGCAATGACACGAACTTTAAGTATTTCGGTAATGCTACCTGTAATACGTTAGTGAGAACCATAACGATTCGGTTAAGCCGTTTCTTAGATTAGCGCGCACAAACTCACACCCAAACAACCGACCGACCGACCGACCGACCGACCGACTATATATATATATACATTAATTTATCATATTTTTTGGAATTACTGTCTATCAGTCTACACACATTAGCACCAAAACCACTGAACAGATTCAAATGAATCTCGGAATATTTGAAAGTTACATTATATCATAACTCGTAATCCAATAAATGTAGTACTCATAATAAATGTAGTAATGTAATGCCAATTGTGGGTTTGTGTGCATGCGGGGTGACATCTGACACCATACCACCTATTTGAAAAAGTTCAAAGCACTTACAACAATAATAATAATGGATAATAAAATTCTTAGTTCGTAAGCGTGGGTATGGATAGTATTTAAGTTAGCTTATTAATCATTGTAATAAATCATTACCTGTGGCGGTCCAATAAAATTTTACCCAAAAAAATAAAAAAGATTTCCAGTGGATGTCTGATTAAGTCTATATAATATAGAATAACAAAAATAATTCAAAATAATGATTCCTTCATCATCACAACAACTTATAAATTGTGCCCACAGCTGGGTTAGGGTCTACAATGAGAAAAGTTAAGGCCATATTCGGCCCCTCTGGACAAGTAGTGCGAATTAACAGAATTTACATACCTTTGAGAATATTGTGGAGAATAGGTATATAGGTACCCTCGCGATGTTTTTTCTTCACTGAAACAATTGATATTTAAATTGTTGTACGCGTACAATTTGTTAATATTGCGGTGCGTGCAGGATTCGAACTTGAGTCTCCGAAGCCTGAGTTCGAAGTTCAGTCTAATTCTCTACTATTGCTTATTTCTTCACCCACAAAAATAATTCTAATATTGATTAGAGCCGCAACATTATTAGCAGAAAGTCTAAATTACAATAACAATAAAGATCGTAACGATGCAAATATCGCACACAAAAAAAATTATTAGCACAATCTGTATTTGTGAAAAATGGTCGGATCGTCCCGTGAAGGACTCACTGTGGCCACTCAGATCACCGAGTTCATTCTCGTGTAGAGAAAATCCTTACACTTACACACGTATATCATAGTAAAAAGTTTTAAAATATATTAAACACAAATGAATCATAGTAAAATATGTACAAATTACGTATATTTTAAGTTTAAAAATACATTATATACTAGTGTTTGCTTAGTGGTCGAAATTTGCCTATAATCGTTAAATGAAATATTAGCAAATTTTTTATTGATCACCCCGACAAGTTACCAAATGCAAAAAAGAAATCGATTCAAAATAGAAAACTTTTTTTCTTCTGTGTGTGATAAATGTACTTATACAAGTTTATAATTTTAATTCATAAGTTCTAATTAGACTGAAGCGTTCATTAGGAATGATTGAATGGATTCAGCTGCACGACCTCGGCAAAGGAATGAATGAATACAGAAGACAAAATTATTTCTACGTTAAGTCATCGGCTCAAGTTAGATATAAGTTATTAAGCTATTTCGAGCTTCCTTAAATCTCCGGGTTACGTATAAACGTCCGACATTTTGACTTTTCGACTGATCACCCACGGGATGGAGTACTCTCCAGGCGTGATCTACAACGGGCCACTAATGATATTGGGGAACAAGAGATTTTTCTACAATATTTACTTGAATAATTTTAATTGGCAAAGATTCTTCGAAACCAACAACCCAGCGCTTAAGCGCAATCCCCAGTTTCACTAACATAGATACAATAGGCCGTGTATTCGGTGAAGATTGGAAAGTTTATTTCGTTAACAAAACGGGAGACTAGCAAGTACTAGGCGTGCAGCAGCAGCGAGGTGAACGAATAGAGGGTTAGGACGCAAGGGCGAAGGGCGTGGGGTCGCGACGAGGGCGCCCGACCAAGGGTACAGCGACATCGCAGATATTGATGTGCCTGTAGTGGTGAGTTTAGGATTTTTGCGTCGGAGATACTGTTGAATCTTCAATTAAATATATTTATCTTTTTAATTTATTTAATAATATTTATTCGGCGAAGAATTGCAAACCTTAAGAATTCTTGTTAATCATTTATTTTATAAAATTAAGTTAATATTATTGTGTATCAAATAAATTAGTAAACGCTATAAATATTTTGTCTGATGTCTGATGTACAAATCTTTTTTTTCAGATCTATTTTTTTCATTTGCACACTCATTTAGTAGGTACCATTGCTATAATTTATAGTTTGGTATTCTGAATAAGAAAATCTCTTAAGTCATACGTAATACTTTAGTATCAAAACAAAGTTGTCGTTAAGATAGCTTTTCAAAATAAACTTTTAAGTTAGTAGATCACATTGCTGCACAAGCAATTTAATAACGGTATCAAAATAAATATTTATAGATTATAGCAAAAGTTGTCTACTGAAGGTGTGGGTGATCTGTGAATACTTATTCGGTGAAGAAGTTAGGATTTCAATGGAACAAGACATAGTTTATTGATTAATTATAGAAATGTATGATTGTCTAAATTCATGATTGTTTTTAGTGTTTTATCGTTCGCTGCCAAATGAAAATGAAGTCTTCCCGTCTATGATCGATCATTACCGCCCAAGGACATACGAAAGACCAAAACAGGTACGGACGCGTTCGTGGCTAGTAAATTTGTCGTAAGTAATTTAATAAACATTCACATAGTCACACCAACCCTATAAAATAATCTGTAATGAGATCTCAAAGATCTATGACACGGAAATAAATCAATATATCCTTCATCTATAATCCTTCGCTCAACTGGCAGGGACACTTCCAACTGGGCTATAGGGTCATCAAGAAGGCTTATA
Source organism: Agathymus mariae mariae (assembly GCA_018251895.1). Taxonomy (NCBI): domain Eukaryota; kingdom Metazoa; phylum Arthropoda; class Insecta; order Lepidoptera; family Hesperiidae; genus Agathymus; species Agathymus mariae. The sequence goes on from DWPT01004159.1 coordinate 3,573, forward strand.
CTCGGATCGTATACATATTTCTAAGTCTTAAAACCAACACGACTATACGAAAAAAGGATAGGTACTAACTATTGGAGTACATTTCATTTCACATTTTTATGGCCCCGTACATCGGATGAAGAAGCGGAATCCATATGTGTTCATTCGCTTGTCACTCAGTCCGTTTGTTCTTCTGTCATTAGTGATTACTTCGACTGGATTGAAAAAATTAAAATTCGAAAATATGAATTCGACTGTGTTTTAACTTAATATTTTCAAGGTAGGTACAGAATTTGACCCAAGTCGTATAAGATGAATTACAAAGGAACAGCGTAATTTTACTGTGACAAGTATGCCCGATTATTTTCATTATATACTTAGAAATTATTAACTGTATTAATAACAGTACTTTGGTATATCGGTATTGCATTCAATAATATTTTCATACTTAGTTGTCGTATTGATAGGTAATCATGAAACTACACCAACTACAGAAAACCGAGAACAAGAATAGGACAACTACAAAAACAGGTCACGGATTCTATACCGACGCGGCTGATTTACCGAGAAAACTGGCAAAAACTGTACTTAACTTAGATTTGGGCATTCACTTGGATGACTATTACTTAAATAATATTTATAGAAGCTAAATAACACTCTTTATATCATATATGTGTTATAAAGTTTAAAAACCATAATGCGAGTATGATTTACATCAGCGTCCATGCTTACACCTACGATTGCGTATTCAAAACGAGAAAGTAAATCGGATAATAATCGATTTTAAAAAAAGATTCATATGGATACCCCAAATTTATACAACCTATGGTAAAAGATTCAGATTTGATTAGGTTTAAAAAAATTTCAGGGTAGCGATTCAATAAATTCAATATGTCACATCTTTTGACATAGGTATATTATAATTAACCATATACAATGTTTATGATAAATAAATATAATATTTATGAAAAATGTCTACAATCTTTGAGTAATATCAATGAATTAATAAAATAACCTTTGAAAATATATTTTATAAACAAAAATATTTGAAAAGCTGCTCTACTTAATTATAGATGATTAACAAATCCAAGAATTTGCTTTAATGTAAACCATTGATAATTTAAAATTCTCACCCAATACCTCGGCAATGTAACCAATACATTGACTTTAGGTATAAAACTTTAAATTCCCGCTCCTGAGTCTGTTTACGTTCAGAAACCGTGACAGCCTGAAAGATTTATAAGCGTAGTCGTAGGCTGAATTTTATTGTATCTCCAAAGTATATCGTTGCTTCATTCAATTTTAATATCAATCAACATTTCTGTTGTCATTTTGTTTTTCATTAGTTGATATTATTGTTATAAAAAATGTTTTACGTTTAATTCTTGGCCGGCAACGCTTGGGCGATGCGTTTAGTATGATGTTATGATATATCATATGATGTATAACTTGCATGAACTTCTCTGCTCGATAGTAGAATATCAACTTAAAAAAAATAATACACCATGAAAAATTGTGATATGAAGTGTTCTTAGTAATTAAATTTAATATTCACACGTAGAGATGGTCTAGTGGAATGAATATAGGTAGGCCTTCGTTTGGAAGTGTCTCAGTTCGAATCTTGCACGCACGCAATCTTTGAAGTTTTGTAAAGTTTCAAATATTTAATGATTTAGCGAAAAAAAACATCGCTATTAACTAACCATGGCTCTACTCCATCCATAAAAGAGGAGACCCAAGTGTATTTGTGGATCAGTTTAGGACAAAGTAAAATTGCATATTATAATACAAAAATAACTATATACTGGTAACTGCTTGACTACAAAACAAATGATAAGTCATCATGTAATCACAGGTACTGTGTTAATTTAGCAAAAGCTTACTCGATTACATCCTAATTTCACTAATCTTAAAAATAATAAAATATGAAATAACCCAAATTGTATTAAAACAGCACTGCTATGAAGCTCAGTATGATGACGAAACTAAACTTAACGAAAGGCTTTGTCTGAGCCGAGATTCGAGTATTACAGTTTTCTTTAACGTCAAATCTATTCGCTATGGCCTTTAAATGCGTTTCGATTAGCGTTGGAGCCGGCCAGGTTGCTCGGCAAGCCGGCGGACGGTCGTGGCGCAACCGACGCCGGCGGAGTAACGAGTTACATAAAAATACAAGTCAGCCGGCCAAGCCGACCACGACACAGCTACCGGTTGCTACATACTATTAGCTACTTTTTTATTTACTCATCGTAGCTACGGAAGATTTATTGAACAACAATAAATGCTTCTTGAAGGGATTCTAAAGTTGTTTCGTTCTGGAGATTCACTGTTTGAAGGATAAACTTTGTATTTGCGACAAGAAGATCACAACTTAAAATTGTACTCATTGAATGTCTTAAGAAAGTTGGAAGGTTTATTCACTATTTTTTTGAAAATTTAGTACACTTAAATTTTCTATAAACTTTAATACAACTCATCATTGATTGATAGGAAATGACATGTATATCCTCACATTAAAAATCAACCATTATTTAATTAAAGTGAAAACTAACAGATATAAAATAAAACTGCCTAAAATAAAAACAAAAACCATCATATTGAGGTATTACGTATATTATCAACATTTCTTTTTTTAAGCTAGTTATAATTATTGTTCACGCTACAAACCAGGAGTTTTACGTACAATTCTCAATGTGAAGAAAGACAACCTTGCAAGGCCATCGAAGCATTCACTCTGGCGTTTATCAACTGTTTAAAGTTTTGAGTTAGACATAACCATAGACAGAGACAGGCAGAAGTTACTCGTACTTGAGTATTTTATTACTCATGTAACCAATGTAACTTTCTTTGTAACGTGTACACTAAGTTAGTTCGTCAAATATTATTAATTTAAATTTAACTGAGCTTAGATTGCGTAATAAATATACTATACTACATAAGAGGTGAAAACACGGAATTTCCTTCGAAGGATAGAAACAACTAAATTAAATTAAATAATAATTATTGTATATATTTACTCTTTTTTCTTAACTACGAGGAAATACCATAATATGTTAACTAATAGTTTGTATTTCGTTCGTACGTTCGAGGTTCCCAAATCAAAAATAACTCGTCGAGAAAAAATGTTTTTTACTCATTGATCAGGTAATCAAAATCTGTTATTCGGCGATAAGATACAAACGTAAGTTAAGTCGTCACAACACTATCCTGCCATTGGGTCTATATTGTACTGAGCATAGTGTACAAACACATCGTGTATAAATAAATATTTAATCTAATTAAATTTCATATGTCCCACTAAATTAATATTGAAATATGATATAGAGTTGATTTTACTCATTTATTGCTAAAATACATAAATAATAAAATACATAAAGCAACGAGAGAGCGAGCAGCTCTCACAATAGAGGTCCACCACGAAGGCCAACTGTAGATTGGTACATTACATACCTTTGACAACATTACAGAGAACTCTTAGGTGTGCATTTTACCTCATTGTATTTTCCTTTACCAAACGATTTGTAAACGGGACTATCATTCTTCATTTACTCTCTCATTTTCTCACATTTCTTTCTATCTCCGACTGTGTATCATTGCTGTTACTGCAGATCGCAGAGAGAAACTCTCCGATAAATTAACAAGCCAATCTTTCGTTAGTAGTCAGTAAAATTGTACAACAGATAGATGGAATAAATACCTACTCTTTATTATGTACCATAACAATATTAAAAGTCATAAATAATTACCTTTTAATGTTTGATATAAGAGACTTTTTTATCGGTCAGGGCCTTTAAACACACCGAAAGGAAAAAAAATTAACAAAGTAAAATATAACAGGATATTTATGGAGCAATACAATACATATTGTATTGTATTACTCCCAGAGCATACCATTGTGATTGTATTGTATTTGTCGCAGAGCCAGTATTGGTAGTTAGTGAGCATCTAACATCAAGCGGTCAATCTGCTCGTTTGTCGGCTAAAGACAAAAGAAACGATAACTACCCACAACGCTCGAAGTCAGTTTTTACAAACATTTCCGGAAGTCAAACAACGGCATCGCTTCAACACTTACTTACCGTGAAAGATCCCGGAAGAAGAAGCGGCAAGAAACTCACAAAGGCTTTTGCCTATTCACGGTTATAGAAAGCCTTATGCCTACTACTACTTGTGGCATTAAAAGTACTTATATTAAGTAGAAATTACGTGTTAAAACACGGCAATTGCTCATTCATTTATTATCATTACAGTAAAAGGAACAGTGGGCAGATTTTAAAGTAGTCTTAAACATTACTCACCTCAGGAGAAACATTTAAGGCTTAAAGGCTCATGTTCCCTAACACTGTTTCATAGTACTTAATCGAATTTGGTTGCCTATAAATATATATCTTTTGTACTAACAGATAAGATATACCTATTATCCAAGAATAAGTAAGTTCATACAAAAGGAATCGGATCGTTAACTGTCCGTAAGTTAATAAGTTCAAAATGAAATTAAAGCAGCACTTAATAAACACTTGTTCTTGTGACAAATTTTTTTTAATCACAAGTATTGTACCACATTTGTACAAATATTGTACTACGTTTGTAAGGGATGTACAGTTTGTAGGTACCGGTCGTTAGACAATAAATAAAACAGCTAATCGGCATCTTTCACTAGAAGATCGAATGAATGAAGTACAATGTACCGTTCACCAGGTACAAAGAGCACTCCAACTACTTTCAAGTTTTTTTGAATGCGTCGAGTGAAGACCAATGTTGGTGTAGCGGCCGTCAGACGTCGCGCGTCGGGCGTCGGTGGCCGTCGACGTCGGTGACACATCGCCGCATGATTCACGGGCCGGGCTGCAGAGCACAAGAATCCCTGACGTCAGCCTCGCGTCCGGGACCTATTCTCAACGTCCGTGTCGTCCAACATATCGCGAGACACAACTCGACGTATATAGACGGCTATGGAAGCCTTTATGTAAGGATGTTAACGCTGCTGTTCAATGTTAACTAAAAGGTCTTAAATGCTTAAGAATTAGTGAAGTAACAATATTGACGAGAAAAAACATTTTCCTGCAAAACTTATTAGTAGTTATAAATATCAAAACAAAGTAATGTATCTTATTCGCCTTCATCTTCGCTTTGGGAAACAAAGTTGTCACCGCTTTGGTACCGAAACATTTTCATCCATTTTTGTTATACGTTTAATAATTAACCATATTATAATTTCAAGTGCTGGTTTTCATAGTTCCTAAATAAGAATCAATCACTCGCTGCAACAAGTATAACATAACCAAAGCATTTAATAATTTGTGAACAGCACTGCCAAAAAATAATGTTTCGGAATTTTTATACAAAAAGCATATTTATATCAAAATATATTTAATATACATAGTCGGTCCCGTTAGATTTATTGTTATCTAATAGTACAGATTATATTGCTGACAGATGACGCATTATAGAACAATCAAATAAGTATTATTCAATACCGACTTATTGTTAATTAAATTTAAACTTCATCATCATCATCAGCATCATCACCATGACACTCCATGTCATCCCACTTCTGGGCTAGGGTCTCTTGCAATGAAAGTCTGGCACGCTGGACAAATGCAGATTGGTAGATTTCACATAGCTTTGAGAACATGATAGAGAACTAGTGAGAACAGTGCAAGTTTCCTCATTTTCCTTCACCAAAACAAGTGATAAATATTACGTACATAATTTGAAAAATTCGAGGTGCGTGCGGGATTAGATCTCGCATCTCCCGTATGTGAGACCTATGTGCAAACCACTAGGCCATTGCTATCGAATTAAGTTTATGCACGGTTCGCACAGCTTTATAGGTACTGTTAAAGTTACTGTATACTGTAGTATAAATTAAGTAGATCGTATAGTTTATCAATATCAAATTATTGTAGTATTTTGTTTGATGGTAACTTATTTAATAGTAATAACCTGTCTTTTCTATATTTATCGTTTAGGTTATCTCTATAAATATATAACGCAACCAGTTAAGCTATATGGGTACATTTAAAATGTGGAATTTCATTGAATATTTCATTAGAGTTGGAGCGTTCGAGTTGTACAAAAAGAGTCATTAATTTTATCAATAGTATCAGAATAAGCCCCTACGAGCGCGCGCTGGTTCACGCCCGTCGCGTTCCGTTCCCCGACCGCAATGTTCCGAGCTCTGTATCATTGTGTTCATAACCTCCGTATCACCTCGCCATTAGCCGTTCGCCAGTTATACGCATCGAATACAAGAATCGACTAAGTAATTCGTAATTCATAACGATATTTAATTTGTAAAGTAACGATTCACCTTTGTGGCGTTATTTTCTTTTTCCTATTTTATACTATGAGCTTTTCGGAGTAGGTACTTTAATGGCGTTTTCGTCAGCCAATACGGCCTTCGAGCTTTCTAGAAGAGGGTATTTCTAAAAATGCTTGAATCGATCAAATCAAATGACATGGATATAAATATTTTATTTGAATTACACTTTTCTGTTTCTTTTTGGTTGTTGTCATAGTGAGATTCTCAATAATTATTTTGGCTGTTGAATAGGATGTCAACAGTCCTATGATCATCCAAGACAAAATACATTCCAGAAATATCGAAACATAATTAAGACCTTGCCTTACTCCAGAAGTCTATTTTGCCTTTGATCGCGTGACTATTATGTAACTTGAAATAAATCATTCTAATTAACAACACATTTCACAATTTAGGAATAACTATGGAAGCTTCAGACTGCTTTTGGAATTTGTAGTTAGCGGTTCGGTAGGACTCATTAAATAGTCCTCTACATAGCGCTGAGTAAATGCAGTAAAAATCCCACATAACCCGGTGTCGCTTCCACCGCACTGAGTACCTTTTGAACCCCCCTCGAAAAACAAAAAAAAAAAGACTCGTAAATAATATCATGAAAACTTATTGAGTATAATTTTAAAAAGATCCTAGTAACAAAATGCCACCTTACTAAAATCATTTTATAGATTTATTTCGATTTCTACCCACTAATTCATTATCACATACGTCTTCTTTTCGATTGGGCTTGAATTTGATCCAAATTAGTTAATAGTTAAATTTTGCATCCTGGACTCCATGCAAATACACTCGGGAACAACAAACTGTAATCACATCTCTGGTACCATCGACCGTCGACGAAGTATTTAGAAGACCGAGGGAACGATTCGCAAAATGTCGTTTTAGAGCAACATTGGCTTATGGGGGTAGGATATGTATGGTGTCGGCTTTTCGGAGGTCGGGGAGGGAGACTAACGGCAGAAAGGTATATCAACGTCATTTTGCTTTATTGGCGAAAATTTCTGCTCATGCCCGCTGCCGCGCCGCTTCGGTGACAAAACAGTACATCGAAGAAGAATCCAATTGAACGTATCTGAGAAGAGCTGAAAAATGTTGATTCAATACTTGAAAACTGCTTTAGTCGAAGAGTGGCAGGATATCCCCCAGAATTCCATCAGGAAACACATTCGGTCAATGTAAAAACTGTTTACAAGTAGTCATTAGGGTCGGGGGATAGCACTAAATAATGAGTGGAAATAACAAACATTTTAAATATTTTATTTTTGTCTTCGTATTACTTCCTATTTATTTAAGACGTCCGCAACTTCGACCTATTGCAATATTACCCTAATTTTAGGCAGACAATTTGACTAAATTTAATCTTTTCAATATTATAAGCTGAGAGCAAACAAAATTACCTTTCAATTTCAACCATAATCCATAGTTCATTGCGTAAAAATAGTCTTGATTAACCCGCGATGAAGTGATTCCAGTTTATTGCACTAGAGCGTAGTATGCCACCACAGATCTCAATTGTGAGGTAAAAATCTTTTGCTCACTCGACTATCATGTCCTCAGTCCATAGGTTGTCAGAATGAAATCGCTGTTCAGCGATAAATCTCTTTTGGTTACATAAATGAAAGCTTATGTAATTTTTCACCGCATCAAAATATCTCCACTCCAATGGCATTGAGTGGTAACCATTCTAATATTTTCTATGGATCATTACATTGTGTGTAATGAGAAACAATTTCATACTTATTTTTCCGCTTTGTTATATAATACGAACTATATAATTTTCCCAACCTTGCAAGTTACTTTTAAAAGAAGATATTTTTGGAGATAAATTCAAATTGAACGATAACCCAGGAACTAATTTAACTGGACTTAATGGATCGAATAACTTCCAAATCTGTCTTCACCAAATGAAATTGCGTGTGAAAGTTAATCGTGTAAGCTTTCGACTACCTAATAATCCACTAAGTCTGAGGAATGAAGAACACCCACCTCCTCAACTGACAACGCTAACATGCAAAGTACTTTTCATGCCCATTTATTGATCGATATGGTCAACGAATATTTGTAGCTACGGAAGCAAAAACTCCCTATCGAGTACATCGAACATATATTACACTATTAATATCCATAATTCAAATCAAAACATTGTTTATATATGGAAGAAATGGACGAAAATAAGTCTTTATTTTATTAGATGCAGTCTCGTTTCATGGAACACAGTTAAAGCTTTGTTCAATTTACAAATATTCCGTTTCAGGCCATGCAGGAACTCGAAGCGTTAAATAAAATGCAAATGAGAAATTCTACATCCATTATATTTTAATGTCATTAGTGGCGATAGTTAAAACTAATACACATCTTCACTCGAGTTTTAATTAAATTTGTTTTTGTTTTTTATTTTTTACATAGGAAATATTATTATAATAATAAAATTATAGGGCACAATAAATTTATCCAGTACCTGTATTAATCATTGCCTCGTTCGGAGCTATTTCGTAAGTTTAAAATGTATTTCATATAACATTGACAGTAAATAAGATAAATAGTCAAAAAAAATCAGTCCAGGTGAAGAAATTCACATCATACACCAACGTTGGTTTACAAATTCGTTCGTCTGTTCGATTCTTAAAACTAATAAAGGAACAAAAATTTTGAACTTAAAAATAAAAAAATAAATAGCAAATAGTACCATCTTCAGGCGTGTGATATAACGCGAAACGCAACAGTAACCAGAACTGTATTTCATTGTAAGAATTGTTAGTAATAAATATAAATACGTCATTACCTAACTAAATTTTATTTAATAATAAAACAATACAAAAACTGATTTATTTACGATACAAATCTTGTAATACCATACCAATAATGTGTTTACCATAGAATAGGTAAAACATTTTTCATTCGCTCTCGTCACCACATTTTTGGACCAATGGCTCAGTGTGTTATCTTAAGTCTTGTGATGTAAACATCTTTTGTGCTCCTTAAATCGTATTATGAACAATTTAAATATGAAACGGATGATTCTACTTTACGTGCGTTAGAGCGGGAGGAAGGTATATTATGCGAAGTTGCGAACATTCATTTGGCACATACTTGTTCCTTTTTATATACAACAGCAGCCTGTGCAAACTGCTTTGCTAAAAATATAAATGAGAGAAGACATTTTTATCGTCCTAAAATTATAGTAAATAAATTGCATTTATTGATTAAATATAATATTTCGACGCTACGATTCCCGTGACAGAAACTAATTTGATATTTATTTACGTCCCTTAATACTGTGGGGGGCTAGTGCTACTTAGTTCAATATGTTTCCAGGGTTGTCAAGTCAAAACATAACATGGTCTTCCCAATCACAACAGCATACACGAATGAGTAGGACGACCCGATCGCTTTGAATAATATACAATTTACGATCGATAGATCTTGTCAGCCGGATCTATAGATCCGACTACCAGACTACGATAGATAGATATTAACAACAAATAGATCTAGTCACCATGATAAACAGTTCTCGACTCAGGTATCAAGGAAGTATTGTCCAATATTCTTTTTTTTTTTATTTAATTACGACAAAAATAACTGCAATCATATTTTTAGCAAGACAAATGCATCACGTACACACTTATCACACAAAACACTTGTGTCAGGAGAGTCCGCATCGTCTTCAACACAGCCCAAGGTCAATCACTA
>DWPT01004160.1:0-13557 GCA_018251895.1 Agathymus mariae mariae
ACACTAACATCAACACACACGTGCGGACTCGAACCTGGCGCGTATTGGAATCCACGCGCCACTTCGCTCGCCGATTTTGCCGACGCCAACAGCGACTGGGCGGCCGCGCGGCGGTTTCACTGCTCTCCGCACACTTCACACCATGCTAACGGGACCGGCCGGCGCGCGCGCTGCTCAGTCCGCGTTCGCCACCACCGCTCGCCACCACAGTTGGCTTTCTTCCGTCCAGCGCAATACCTGTGTCGCTGGATCGCTCAACTACTGTACGTTCTCTAGTACTTCTGCTGTGCCTATTTACTGTTAGCTTTTATTTTAACGTTAAGACTGTTTCCTGTATTTTCTATATTCTAACACTCTTTTCTCCTTCTATGCTTTATGGTTATTTTCTTGTGTTATATTTCTTGTAGTTTAAATTGTTACAATTGTGCTCGTGGAATGAACTGTTTACATGCGGACTCTTATATTTTATTTGTGTCGCGCTCCCGGCGCCTACTACACTCGTGACCTAGCTCATCTAGGCTACACTTCTTACCATAACTTTTCATACCATAACTTTAAATGTTTTTATCGGAGGGTAACAGAAGTTATTTTCATTGGCATTTTGTACCATCAGTATGTAAATTGAGTTATACGAAGTGTGAAGATGTAAAAGGGGCATATATTTTAACGACGTAAGTGGAATGAAACTTGATCGAGACTCGATTGCGAAAATAAAGTTGTCTCAGAATCTTTTTATTTTACCATAAAGATCTTAACAGAAAACTGAAAATGAGATCATCAAATAAACCTTAAATGTTTCTACAATAATCTGTACGACTAGCACGCCCGTTATGACGACATTTCATCTCATAGTGTTGTCATTTTCTCATGAACTGTGAGATGTCCTGTTACTAATAAGTTGTCAGTGAGATGTAAAATATCATGCACGACAGCTCCAAAATATCCAAAACCATTGTAGATATTGTTCCTGAATCAGTACTCAATTGAATACGTACATAATACATAGGTTTGTTTAATAAAATACATGTTTTACATGGAAATAAAGTAATTTCTATACGAACATAATTTGAAAAATTATTTTGTTTAATATTTAATAGTTAGTTAATATATTTAATTATTTTTAAAGTGGCGATGAGAATTCTAAAAATTGCTTTCCTCGGGACTCCTCTCACATTGAATGTGTTTATAGTTACAGCATAACAGTTTCTGGAATTCGAACGTGGGATTTTTTTTTACTGTATTTTTATTGCAGCTTGTAAATGCCGTCTCTTTAACATTATGTTCTGTTTTAGTAGTTTTTCACGATATAATGTGCCTGCGTTTTTCATTTTCTATGATATACTCGTATATAGGGAAGATTTACTTTTCCCACAACGAATTAGAATACTGCATGTACGTCGGTAAATAAAAAGAAAATTGAGCACCGGTGTCTGTCTACGTTTGAGATAACTCGGTGGCGCTGGTGTTGATCTTCAGTTTTATTGTGATGAAGACATAAACATTGAAAGATGTGTCAATAATACTCACAACTGTAGTTAATGCACTTATCGTTCATGGTATAAAATCAACATAGTTGAACAAGTTCAACTTCAAGTGATCAACAAGGCGACTGTAACCCTTTGCTTATGGCAATAGCAATAACTTTAGGAACAACCGGTGGCCTATTCCGACTTCGTTCGGATTAAACAAATATTATAACTGCCTATGTCCAACCGGAAAACCGGTACGTTTAAAATTGTAAAAGATTTTTTTCAAATACGTGCCGAGGTTCCTGAGATTAGTTTGCGCATATACACGAACTCGCAAAAGTAGCACCCACTCTTTATAATCCTAGTATAGGCGACATTATGTGACTTTGTGTATAATTAAAAACTTGTACAATTTTTTTGTATATTGTTTATGAATATACCATGACAATAGCGATTCGCGTTTAAAGAAATTTCACGGAAAACATAACTTAAAAGCTGCTCGCCGATTCTCTACCTGTAATGAAAAGATTTTTTAATCATATGATTGTGACATAATGCTGCATAAATATGACGCTGTTGAAACACGCAATCATAATGCCGAACGTCGGACGCGCAGCTTACCCTAAAAAGACGAAATTTGTTCAACAAAATTCACGTCAACTTCCATAAACCACTTGAGGAGGCTTTGACAACTTTTCGATCCGTTCCATATCGAGTCTTCCCTAACTACTCCATAAGTTGAACACTTTAATGCGGGACGCAATCAGCGGCCGTGTCGTATCTTGCCGATTTTACCATCTATCGAACTGGGCATAAGGTTTAAAGTGCTATGTGCTCGTACACCCAACATGGAACCCGTTGCATATTGATATTTCGGTTGCTGTTTGCTCGCAATTTACAATTTCTGCTGGCTCTTCGATAACTGTAGTTGTGGGTGGTCGTAACGTGTCTTATTTTATATTTTACGTTAACTCGATGAGCTTTTACCATTGCGGTGGACCCCGACGCTATTGAACTTTACCCGCATGAATACTCTTGAAATGAAAAAACCGCGGTAAAATTGTATCGTATCGAGAAAATGATGCCGTTGCGGCGGAAGTTCCACCAATGCCAACGTTCTTGAATTATATGTCAGTATTGCATGTGATTTTATCTAATCGCTAATCACCATTCCTAAATCGTATACAAATTCTAAATTAGTTTTACTTCGAACGAATTATGCGAGCAATTACTTTTACTGAATTATTTTTTAATTTATAATATATATATGTGTGTGTGTGTCAATTTACAAGACATTCACGATACTAGAAGCATCACCAGTTATTTGACAGCGATCAAGTAAACGTTATATCAATTTCTTTGGGGACTCTCCAATGTTGAAATTAAACACGTAAAATATTTCATCGTGGACAGTACTAATTAGATAGATAATCTTAAATTAATATTATATTACGCAAACAGAAAAGCTTTTAAAGATGCGCGTAAGATAAATAAATTTGTTGAATTTTAAACTAAAATAGCCGTGGTGATATTTGTGTTGGGATATTTTAACTATACTTACTAGTATGTAAAAGTACTTTTCCATCTATTGTTAATAATATCTTAGTATGAGTACCAAATCAATAAGTTATGTTAGTGTCATCGGTTCGTAATTCGTGTACAAAATATAAAATGATTTTGACGTATGCAAATATGTGCAATATGTAGTTATAAAATTCCACTAAATTCGACACATTAACACCTGTCCTACTCCAACAAAAACCTCAAAGGCGACAAGTGTACAGTGTAATTAATATACATTATAATACAGGTGAAGTTCACTGTTCATTACAATAACTTAATAGCCGCACAAAGTAATATCTGTAAACGTCGTGGGCCGCGGCCGGTCGTAAAGGCGCGTGTTATTAACTCATAAATCTTGCAAACCCACACGTCGGACATCAAACGAGGCTATCGGCGAGTTCATTTAGTTGTTGTTTAAATTTTACGACCCCAACAATAATATTAACGACCGTTCATCATTTTCATGTTCGAGAGAACGTTTATTTATTAAATAAATTGTCTCTAATTTTATAATGAATAGTTTTGGGCTCTTACAGGAGTCGAGTTTTTTTTTTTTGATCTAGGCCAATTTCGTGCTGCTCCAAGCTCCAAGTGTACATTACCTGAGCCTCTCGGTTGTTTCATATTGACGGTGTTCGTTCGTGCATTATTTCCGTCTGGCCAACAACAGTCGTCCAAAATATATTTAGTTGTTTACCTTAGTCTTGCAGATGTGTATTAGCGGCAATGATAACATTTATCATGAGACGATGGGTCAGGCAAATAATATGAACAGAGTAAAATTTAAATAACTTACGGAGTTTCGTAAATTTCAGGTACTTTGCAAATTGTGAAGAGCGAGGAGGAGGACCAGGGCAAGTTCGAGTGTGTTGCTGAGAACGCCATCGGCACAGAGTTCTCTAAACCTACCTCTTTGTATGTTAAAGGTATGTACCAATTCAATTTTTGTTTTTATTATTTTTTTTTTATGTATAAAAGCGGGCGAACAGCCCACATACAGCCCACCTGGTGGTAAATGGTCAGCGTCGTCTATGGACACGTGCAGCATCCAGGGAGCTGCAAATGTGTTGCCAGCCTTGGAGAATACGATATACACTCTTTTTGAAGAACCCCATATCACAGCGCAATAAGAATGCCTCTGGTGGAAGCTTGTTCCAAAGCTCGTAGGTACTATAAATTAATGATAAAAAATACTAATAAGTAATGAAACAGATTATGTCCGAATCGGATTTGCGTGGGATAGAATTCCGTACTGCCAATGTGTGAAGAAGTATTTTTCGTTCGTTTCGTTCGTTCGTTCCTTGTGGGGATTTTAAGACCTAGTATTCGTATAGATGATACGAGATACGAACGTACTTAATTTTTTTTTTTTAATTTGAAATCGAATTACCTTGAAAATACATAAAAGGTGGAATGGTATTTTTTATTTAAATGGGCAATGGCGGGACCGAATACCAAACAGTAATACTGCGGAGGAATCAAGTAAGATAAGCGGGAAATAATTATGAACTACCATAGATCATAAACGAACTACGTTGTTCTCCTTTCAGTGAAGTACTCGACATAACCTTGTCAGTACGACTATATTTGTACCCTTTAACGTTAGTTAACTCTCTCACTGGGCCGTACCACTGCTTGCGTCTCCATGTAAAGTACAAGATGCGTACTAAGTTACTATCAATAAGGCCAACGTAAGTATCGGAATTTCTTCTACCGTTCGACAGCTTCCGACATAGCTTGACGACTGATATCTAACGATAACCGAGACCTACGATGGCTTCATGTGTTTTCCGAAGCACGGAAGCGCTGAAAACTACTGTCGACCAATCCGACTAAAACTACACCCGCAGTTACTTAACCCGATCGGAAACTTACAATCATTTACTAAGATAAAAAAGTGAATACCAACAATCACTGTGTTACCCCGAAACATCACCAGGGTAAATATTATAACGCTTGATAATATAAATTAGCGATTCCTCATTTTAATACAACGCAGAATAAACAACCACAAATTATCCCTTAGTGACTACCTCGAATGTCTTTGGTGTTGTCGGCGAACACTATCAAAATACGTGGGCATTTCACTTCAAAGCTGACCACATCAAAGAAGGTATAGGGTCCGAGACGCCGCTGTATTCACTTAATGATCGCGTTCATTTCCCCCATGTTTTTAGAAGGTATTATATCAAAGGAGACATGACGAAACTGAATAAATACGTCACTGTATCAAAGGGCAGGCCGCAGACAGATAATATCGGATGCAAATCTTCGTGTAGATCACAAAGGGTTTCCATTCCATCGATGGAAATAAATCATGAAATTACAGCGGTAACTGAAAAACTGCCTGTCCCGGATGCAACTCGGTCGAGAAACGAATGTTTGTACAGAGCTTTTTTGTGATGTTCATGTTTTACAAAACGTTTGATATCGGTGTACCTCTCTCTATGTGTCTTATGTTGCACTGGCTGGTGTATCGGTAGAAAAATTAAAAACTTCGACTTTTAGAATTTTATCATTATCGAGCACATTCAAAACCGAACATTTTGTATTGTATTGCTCACACATATCTTACATCATCAGGCGTCTCTTTGGGAAATTCTTAGTTATCTGTTAAGTTTAAAACTACCTTACAACAATGCAAGCAATATGTATGATCGTCATCAAATAGCAAAAAATATATAATCTTACTGAAATACTAAAATAATTTAAATTAACTATTATTTTATACGCTACCTCTCAAAATATATTCATATTCAATTTATTATTTGTTTTCATTTAACTTCAGATCGCAACGTCACGTCGTCACATACACACACACACACACATCCATTGTAACGCGAAGTTTCATAATTTGCGAAAGTGATTTGAGTTCAGATGACAGTGACCGTCCCGAGGGACATTCTTTCTGGGACAAATCATTTTTTATATCAAGACTTTATCTGGACGCTCATAATATTTCCTTTACCATTCGCAACACACGGAACGCTATCACTTATTTATTTTTATTTTATAATATTTTTTTATAACAAGTACTCACTGAAATATGTGAGATTGAATATGGTACGAGCAAAATATGTGGAGAATGATATTCGCAATATATTCGCAACAGATAGCGTCAGGGCAACCGCTGACTATCGCACGCCAAGATAACTTGTAACTGATGACGTCAGCGCGGGCTTTGTGAGCTTTCTGCTTTGTGCGCTCGAATGTGTTAGAAATTTTCTTGAATTTTACGAAAACCTAGTTTCACTATGTGTCGTGTGACATTTAAAAGTAATTCACGCCTCGCCACAGTTCGGAACTTTAAAAGGATAAGAACAAAGAATCGTTTTTACCTATCAGTCACCTACCTATTATAGCTTGACTACAAATAAAATATAAATAATTTTATTTATAACTATCCGTACCCAAAAATTATTTGGTTGCCACTAATATTTACCGGGCTATTTAGGAATCTTACTTATATTATTTCTAAGTAAAAAATTTTATTCATGTCATACTTAGGTATCACGTCTATCATACCTATGCTTAGGCATAGAATATGATTGGATTTTTTTTGTGTCGGTTTGTCTCAGATACCGCAAGGCGTCCTCACAGTTTAGGTTAAAAGCTGTTCGCGTTAAATTTGTAACACTTATAAATAAGGCGTTTGATTGTTTAATTGTTTTTTGCAACGAGCTACATGTTGATTTTGTTGTAGTATTGTTGATGTCAATCTCACACTCGTTTATTATGGTTGTAAATCCTAAGTCATGGTTTATATATATATATATATATATATATATATATAAATACAAAGTATTTAATATACTGCAATAGCTATAAAGGGCATTCAAACTTAATTTAATCACCATTTCCGCGGTAATATACCACGTGTTAAATTGGTACATTGCTATCTTCACAAAACTAAATATTGCTTCAGCAGCTTAACGCATAAGATAATAAACTGTGCAGACTGGAATATGTTTGGTGCATGAAGAACGTGGGGAGAATTAATAATGACCAATATATTTTCAGCAGATAGCGTCAGGGCGGCTGGCAATCGCGCACTGAGTTAACTTTGACTGATGGCGTCAAGTGGAGCCATTAATCAGCGTTGCTCTTTTGTGCGTTGTTTGCTATATTCAAAGTTTAATGTGAAAAATACCAAAAAAAATATCCACACCTAGAACCTCAACTGTCGTGGCAATGACATACACAAATGAGATTTCGTAATCAACCAAGCGACATGTCCGGGAATGGAAACCTGAACAAGCGAGCCGAGGGATCGTCAGCACTTTGCAAATGAAGTATTTGAAATATGATCGGACTTGCTGGCTCTCAAACACTCGACCGTAATACTTTAAACATTTCACATAGCTGGTACAGATTCTACTGAACTTCAATAGGATCTGATATCATTGCCCTGCCTAGTGTTGTGTAAAAACTGTGATTACATAAGATCTTAATTACAGTTTAAGTACAGTGCACAACTAACCATTTTTGATTGCAATTTAAATTTTATTAAAATACATTTATCATCATTAATGTCACGTAAATTCTAATCTGAATTTTAATAGAATTTTATATATATTTTACCAATTAAATATTATAATTAAATTTTGTCAGTATTACATTTATAATTGTTATAATTTAGTTATGCATGTCAAAATTTAATTCATATTATAATTGCGTTTTAAAATTATTTTATTATAATTAATATTATTGCAGCAGGAGACCGATATACTGAAAAATAACTTATTAAAGTGTGTGACGCAACTTACACTTATGTGAAGTTTTAGATGTTTAATTATCTTTATTAAAATAATATTTTATGAATTAATATTGTATACTGATCGAAGTCGATTGATATCTCGAATAAATATAAGAAGGAGTCTTATTATACATTTAACTTTCCAACGTAAAGACATGTCATTATTTGTGGGAAAATTTCAATTGAACTGAATAATCAAACGCAACCAGGTGGATATCGTTCGTGTACACAGCCGTTGAGACTTCAAAGCACTCCGAGCTGGCTAGTGTCAACAGCCATCAATTATAACACTTAGATCAATGATTTGGCAACTGACCAAATAGACGACAACGTAAATGAATACTGAATGAACGAGGCGGACGCCGGACCAAGCAAGAGGCCGGGCGGTGCGGGGAGGAGTTTGACAACGGTGAACGGATTGATAGATAAGCTGATATGCCACAAGTACGTCGACCTTTGCTTGACAAATGATCAAACGGGAACCAAATGGTAAGAGGGCACCCAACCACCATATAGAAAACGAAAATGCCTGGTATTCAAAATAACTGAATGAATACCGGTGAATCATCATTTATTTACAGTTTGTATAAACTGCAAAATATAAAGTAATATTTTTTATTATTATTATTTATTTAAATGTTGGACACATACGTTTCAGTAAACATTTTGACATCTGAATTAATCCTTTATTGTGCGATAGCTGAGAATGAATACTTTTATTTGGGGAACACGGGTCCAAACAACGAGGACACTTGTCCAACTGGCCGACGACGGCCGAGTAAACCAACTTTTTGTTCAGGATGTCGTCCAGCGACAACAACGTCGTTTGTTTTGAAAACTGAAATTTATCACACAACTTTCGCCGCGTACGAAAACGCCCGCGTTATTTTGCCGGGCGATACAAAAGTTTAAGGTGGCACAAGTAATTGATTGCGTGACACACCTACAATAGCTTTGATTTATATATATATAGTTCACTCTGTAGATGTGTTCTACTATGTATTTTATAGAGATTTTTACTATTTCATTTTACCTGTAATAGTTGTACGTACAATTTTTGTATTACTAATGTTTTTCTCGAGCGCCGCCAATGTTATGTTTCATGCACGTAGTGAGTATGCGTATAATATTTTTTATGCAATGTGCATAATAAGTTTCAAATAAAATAGTACTATGTATACACCTAACATTATTCTGAGATAATACTATTCTCGTATTTATAAATAACTTTAGCACTCTCGACTCTACAATGATCAACACTGTCAAAGACACTTACAAATCTATACTATACTAGCGGACCCGACAGACGTTGTCCTATACACACGTCCGTAATTAGAAAATTTTCAGTGGAAAAATTTCGATTTTCCAAAAAAACATTTTCCAGTGGACCAAATTGTGAATCTAAACCATTCTCAATCCTCTTGAACATACACAAAATATTTCATCAAAATCCGTCCAGTCGTTTAGGAGGAGTTCAGTGACAAATACACGCCCACAAGAAATATATATATAAAGATTATACAACCCGACCAAATCTGTACATTGATTTGCTTTAGGAAATTTTGATGTATGTACACATTGTTATAGATATAAAAGTCAAAATGTACTTTTTGAAATTTTTGTCTGTCTGTTTGTACGTATCACACTAAACTAACTGAACAGATTTGGATTACACTTGGCATTTCGGTAGCTTACATTTTTACACATCAGTAGAATACTTTTATGGATATATTCCCGCGGAATAGAAAATAAAAGATTATATGAACATTGCTTTGAGAGGGCAGTAAATAAAATTTTGCATATTTGGCTGCTGGTATTATTATAACATTAGTTTTATTGACGGCATATACTAATACCACGTTCCAATTTTACATTATTTATATGATATGATACACTACTATTAAATACACTCTGGTCCGGTCTTTTAAAATTTAAAGATAGTCTCTTTTATTGTCGGATACTTAATTGGGAAAATTTAATTTATTCCATGACAATAATGTCTGAAAAAGTAACGTACTCAAATAAAATATTGCGACTTGAACCACGAATAAAATCCGTAACTTGCCACAGAGGCAGCCTTATTGAATTAGTTTCCAACTTGACGAAAGGGACTCCAATTATTTACCCCTGCGTTGTGAAATGCCTTCTTGCTTTTATTAACTCGCGGTGCTTTAAACACTTTTTTCTCCTTTCTAATAGTTCCTTTGCAGGCTTTCATTACGTTCAGAATTATATTAATGTGAAAATTATACAATGTCAAGTATTAGTTTGTTTCGCTAAGTTATTCAAAAGTTTAAATATTTATTTTATTTAAGCTAGACACTGACGTATCTTCCATTTGGAATTCATCCAAATGGATAGATCCAAATGGACTCCCTGCAGATTACGAGCCCGTCAACAATATTCGTATACACGCCGCCGGTCCCACCGCTGCTACCGAAATATAATTATATTTATTATATTGAATATATTAAATATAATTATGGCTTGTGACATTAATGTTAAATATAATTATGACTTGTGGAATTAATGTTAAATTCAACATATAATAAAAAGCAAAATGTATGTCCAATGGAGTGTAGGTACTCAAATATTATCTTACTTTATAATGTTAGATGTAAAACTGTACTGTACTGTACGTTAAGGATATTATAGTGTGACGTTTTAATAGTATTATGTTAAGAGTGCGTGCGCCGCGAGTCACTGCAACCGAGTTGGTGTAGAAAAAGTCCAATACCGAGGAGAGTTCTCTTGTTATTGAGTCAGTCAGTAATACGTCAGTCGGTCAGTGCGCGCGCAGTAGGAACTAATTCGACTCCTCGCCAACGTCACGCTTGCATACAGATTGGCTGATACAGAGATTCACATTAGTTTGTCCCTATATAGGTGAATATTTAAATGACAAAGACGCCTAGAATTTTAAAATGTACTTTGTAATTGTCCTGTACTGATCTAAAAGATGTGCTGAGGAGTTTCTTACGCTGTATCTTTGCCTCGGTGTTAAAGTGCCTTTTCGATACGGTAGACGAAGCGAAGTGGGACGTGTAAGTGTGTTTAAAAATTACCTGAATTATTACATGATTTCGAATTAATTGCACCTACTTTCGGTATCTCAATATATTACATTTTGCGTTGCGAGCAGGAAAGTAGCTTTCAGGCAATGACAGGCCTAATAGATACATTACAAAATAAAATGGAAATACCTATCGCACATCTAAAAGAATTTTTATCTGTCAACCACTGTGTCGTCTTCGTCTAACTTTTGTAATTTCCGCTCACGCCAGTGTGATTTTTATACTACGATAGGCAAGGGTATTAAGCTGAGTTTTCGACTTTGCCGATGTCATCATACTGTGGATATTTATCATATTTTGTAGATATCTGGCATCTGCACTTATGATAAAGAGTAAAGAGTAAGAAACAGCACATACATATGTTTTCAACATTTTGAAGGTCGTCAGGCATTGTTTTTTTTTTGCCATTTTTATTTTTATTTTTGTACGTCTTTGTGGCTGTCTGGCCGGCTATATCTATATAATTATAAATATATTAATGATTATAAATATTTTTAGATAATACTTGGCATTTTTGTACCTTATATTATCTGTCATTTAAAGGATGTCTTTTTATGCCGGGAAATGGGTATGTTCCTGTACAATTTTAATTAAAAGTTGGTATACCTAGATATTTTGTTAAGTAAGTAGTAAACAAAATTTTAAAATGCTTTTCTTCAGCTTGTCCAAAAAATAAATATGATTCTAATAAATTGATTTTTTGTTACATAGTATAAATGTATGCTTTACGACAATCCCATTTGATGATAAATAGTGATGTAATCTAAGATGTTGAACGCACTAACTTATAAAAGCCTATGCACTCTACTCTTGAAGAGTCCCACATCGAAAGTAGGCGGGAACACTGACGCGGGCAAGTTATTCCAGTCTTTTGCAGTGCGCACAATGAATGACGATGCAAAACGCGCATAGATGAATGGATACCCGCCGGATACGGAAGAACGGCGACGGGGGAATTATTTCGAACAATTCCTGCACACACTCACCAAAATGTACTTTGGAAAACCTAAAGACTGGAAACTCTGCTCTTGTGCTCAATGCTTTGCAGATCGGTTTTCACAATCGAAGTAGGGAAATCGATCCCAAAAACAATAAATTAAACAAAAAAAGTATATGAGACTGTCTGTCACTTATCTGTCAATATGTAAAAATTTAAGTTTTAAAAGTAAGAAACATTAATTCGATTCTAGTGTGGGAGTCATGGTTAAAAACTTAATTTAAGGACAGTCTCTTCAAACAGTTTCTGTGCTAATTATAATTAACACGTTCGATTGTCTGCGAATGGGGTAAACCTGTTTCACATACCATTGAGGCACGATGACACCACCCCTCTAGTCCAAGAATACCCCCACTGTCCCTTAGCGCATTGCAAAGGAGCTCGGTAGAAAAGCAGGTGATTGGGGGCTTTAGTGAGCCCCTGATAGATATATACACGGCAAGGAGGGCTTACCAGCCCATCGCAGCGGTGTTAAAGTTGCGGCGCAATTCGTCTTGTACATCCCGATAACTTAAGACATCTAAAAATACAGATAACTTCTGATTCTTTCAGAACCATCATAACATTCCCATAAATCTGGATCTTCTATGGATATGAGAGGAAGTAAGCCCGTAGACCACTATGCTGGCCAAGCAATTAAATTTAAGTTGTGCAGATTTCTTTACTACGTTTTTGTTCATTGAAACAATACAAAATGAACTAATTGAAATAATTGAGAACACATATTTTTAATAACTATCAACCGATTGCGAATGCGACTGTCTGTTGTCCGACATTCGCGATCGATCGATGTATTAGTCCAGGCGTCGTATATATCGTATATGCATATTAGATTGTATATCTTCTATCTTGAAAAAAATAAATAAACGGGACAACTCAAATAAAAATCTTGGAGATTTATATGTTAGGACAAACCCTGATTCTGATTAAAAATCAGAGTTAACTGAAATATTCTTCTACGTTGTTCCTTTTTATACTTTCTAATTAACAAACTTCACAAAAATATAATTAACTTAAATATGCAATTTCTGATGGCAAAAATATAATTAAAATTTGCAATTTAAAACTCTTTCGCAAAGCTTATATTGTCCTCGTGTTATGACAAGAATTTTCATCGTTCACACAAAGTGCCTGCTAACTTTAAGATGGGCGATAAACGTACAGCACGGAGGCGTTGACGGCTGACGGCTGACGGCTGCATATTTAATGGCTCAATCGAAGGTCTAAAACTCGGTTATTACAATAGTTGAACAGCAAGCGGTCTTGCTCGCCAATAGGGTCTCGTTACTTGAAACTGATGAATCTGAACTGAGACACTTTCGACACTCCGGTAACTAAACAATGAACGATAAACAATGTATCCAACCGTGCGTAACTTTAGGCAGCTTATTCTACAAGCTAAGTCGTAAATCTTCGCTCTTCTAAGGATTTTGTCATTTCAAATTCAGTTGCGTAGTTATGAAAACAAAAAATATAAGCACGATCTTTCTAAATGTTATTTAGGTGAAGGTGAATACTCTATTTTTCTTTCTTTTTTACATTGTTTTTTTTTTACTGTGTGTGATATTGCTTACGAAAATCATATTTTATTCAAATAACAATTACGGTTAATGTAAAGTTATATTAACTGCCACTGACCCGTTCTCCCACAAAGCGTTCCACTTTACACAACATGTCTGTCTGTTTGTGAACACTCTT
>DWPT01004161.1:0-13557 GCA_018251895.1 Agathymus mariae mariae
ATCATCGTGAGGAAACCTGTACCTGTACCTGAGAATTATCTCGATAATGTTCCCAAAGTCTACCATGCCGCGTTCGGCTAGCGTAGCGCACTGTGGCCTTGACCCCTCTCATCATGAGAGGAGACTAGTGCCCACCAGTGTGCCGATTCTGAGTAATAACGAACAACGACCCAGAAAGTGTTGGCGAGCTCTGCACCTGTTCGTGAGCGACGCGGTCGAGCAGGATGGACAGCCGGTCGTAGCGCATCCCGCGACACTCCGCGTGGAAGTCGAAGGGCTCGTAGCGCACGCCGGGCAGCGCCGCCGCCGCCACCGCTGCCCTGTAGCCGCGCTCCAAGTTCTCTTCCTTCCCACGCTGGTCAATCTGTATGTCGATACCGAATTGATGGAAGACAGAAGCGCTCCGAGACGGAACCGTACACGTGTCGCTTTCGCCTTTCACCGTAGGTGAAATAAAGATAGTTTGAATGTATTGTGCATATGTCTGTTGTATATATGTTACGAAAAAGGAAAGAAAGACAGACAGAAGGAAGGAAAGAAAGAAATTCAGCTTTTTACATTAATAACTGATCCTTACAAGAAGAGCAACCAAACTAGATGGAATCTATTCCTTCAGCACTTGAAACTTCATAGTAACACATTTAACAAGTCACTGCAAAATATAAATGATTCGCGGGGAACCAATACATCATACTTCGACACCTGTTATCGTAACGGCTGTATTCTCGGGAGGGCTCCTACTATTTGGTTGGCAATCACGTCGTAGCTCGTAAACGTCACACGCCGTCAACTCACCAGATTCAACAGCACCTGGTTGCCGTACCGCTGCAGCTGGTCGCGCAGGTGTCTCGTGTATGCGGCGACGTGGTCCTCCGGCGCCAGCGCCATGCTCGGCTTGTACTTGAGGTCCGGGTACTGGCTCCAGTACAGCGGTATCGAGCCGCGCGTCTGCACGAACGACGACTTCTCGCCGCCTCGTTCGATTATCTGCTCCGTCTCGACGAAGTTCGCTACGTTGCCCTGATTGACGATTTCACGAGGTGGACAACACCTTTATATAAGCAATTACTTTGTTGTCGTCCACAACAGAAACACAGATGAGAGTCAATTTGTTCGAAACGAAACTAGCAGTCGATAAATTGAGGCGTTAAGTCGGTTTTAATATATACGTAATTAGATAAAAACAAAACAGGCCCTCGTCTGCTTGTCAACTGATTTTTTCCTGTGTTCGTTAGCTATTGACTATCTTTAGTTAGTTAGTAGTCTGGCGTTTCGTTGATCCATGTTATTAGGTCGAACTATCGGTAAAAAATTCAAAAATCGTGAGTACCTGTTACAGTAAGAATAAGCTTTATTGTTATTGCTAAAAAATGTTGGTAACCGAACGTTACTAAAGGATTATGAATGTCGAATTTTGTACTACTAAACGAATATTAGTTGTATGACCTACCTGGGCGTCGATCCCGCGCATGAACAGCCTGGTGCCGGCGCGGTCGACGGAGCGCCGCGACACCAGCGACCACACCAGCTGGTGGCCGTTTATAGCCACGTGGTTTATTGACACGACTGGACAATATCTTAAGGAATATTATTCTGTTAACGTAAACCGAACAAAGCTCATACACGTGGGAATGCCACTGTACGGTAATACCACTGGCTGTGACCGTTGGACTAAAATGGACTGTATGGTATGTGTTGTGGAAAAATATTGTATAAGCGATCCCAGTCAAGTTGATAGGGTATAAGGAACCACTAATTTTGAACAGGCCACGCGTCGGTTCTGGAAGCTCCGTATGGAATATTCTTGATGTAGTGGCGTCAGTACGGAGGAGTCGATTTAGTTGACGTCTCCATAGACCAGTTGGTAGTGACCCTGCCTGCCGAGAGAGGGGTCTCGGGTTCGATCCCGGCCGGGGCAGACATTTATGTGACAGATAAATGTTTGTTCTCGGATCATGGGTGTTTGTGATGTCATATTTGTGTACGTCCACGCCACCCGCAACACAGGGTATCCTACAGCGGGAGTGTGAGTGTGTAAACGTTTATTTATTCTTGAATAACGAGAGATCTCAAACGCCTAGATTACTAAAAAAAGCACAGTAAAAAAATTCACTACGAACATCGTACACGTATATGTACCTCTCACACCGTAACTGGTCCGTAGCCATTACGTCTTCTACGGAAAGACATTGAAGTGTCAATCTTGTTTTTACATCCAGATTTACTGGATAATATTCCAAATGTTTACAACTTAAAACACATTTAATTGGCTTTTAAAACATATTACAATCGTTGCCAACCAGAACAGGCGTAAAAGCTTAAATGCAAACATTACTAAACGGATCCCGTTCAGCATTATGCTGGAAATCAGGAGACAACCACCGTTGGTCTTACGCAGGGTCCGCTAGGTGATGTCACGGAATATATTTTACGCATATTTCACAAAAGCATGATAAAGTAGGCGCATATCATTAATAAAGAAAACCAACCAATGTCATCAAGATTGAACAGTGACATAATAAAATACAAACAGGTATCTCGGGATGTCCGCGATGCTACAGCGGTGGTGGCTATTATTTTTATACGACACCTCTGTATATTACATACGTAATTGGCGAAAGCACGACACACGATGCCACTTTAATGTGATTCCGAAAGGATACATCCTTCGATGAGCGGGAGACAGAACCTAGCAAACTGTTGGTGTGAGTACTCCTTCAACAGATGTCCGTTCCAAAGGAACCGCGGCTCGGCGCGGCTTGCGATCGACAACTGGAATAAATACATATCATTCACACAATACATTCATTTAAATTAACTACCAGTCGTGTTAATTATGAAACTATTGACCCAGCCAAACAACGCCAGGTGTGTCGTATCGTACGCTAGTTGGTTGACGTGGGCCAAATTGAATATTTATAGAGTATAATGTTACGCCTATTATCTTGATACAGAGTCAAAGTAGGAAATACTTTGCTGAAGTTTAAAACTTTACTTTAACAGTGAAACTATGATTTTAATTTGAGTGATAATGCTGGGTTTTAAATTTGAAATGATGTTTGTTGTCAGAGCATCTCGCGGGGCGAGGGGGTGAAGAGAGCGAGGAAGAGAGCGTCGAAGAGCAATCTGTATCCACGTCTCGGCGCAGGCGCACATTAACGCAATCTATATATTACATTTGTACTAATTTTGTATCGTGCCACATTTAATTCATTATAACAGTAATGTTGATCAAGCTTTTTACTTCGGTCACAATATGGGATTGGACATTGTATTTTAAATGTCTATTCTAAAGTACCGTAGGTAGCTTTAGACTAACATACTAATAACTAACGTGTGATTTAATGTTAGTGTTATATTAGTAGCTAGTTGCACATTAAAGATAGCTCGGTCTATTAAGAATTGTATTAACGACAACTCCTGGTGTTTATTTCAAGCATTTCTTATACTCTCCAATTAGCTCAGGACATCTCAAAATATATTGTTGGGTAGAAGTTAAATCTCTTACTGGTGACGCACAGAAAGTCTTCATTTAAAAGTTTATATATGTATCCTTCCATCGATTCCATAGTACCTTGTGAAAGTCGGGTGCGACCGAGTGCAGCCTCTGCATGGAGTGCGTGAGGTCGTATCCATACGAAAAGTATATCCCGGGTGTCTCCAGCGCCGCGCGGAGCATCCGCTCGTACGTGCTGTTGTCTTCGATCTGTCCACAGATATATATACAGGCTACCAATTTTTTTTTTATTTTAATAACCAGCAATTGGGCATTCAAAGGCGAGCGGCCCATGGATATCTATAACAACAATGGCATCACCAACGCGATACCAACCGAGGAATATTCGGGAAACTTGCTTGTTAACTGCCTTGCCGGCAGATACATTTCGTGAATGATTTTTAAAAAAGGGTGCCAAAATTAAAATAAGAAACAGTTCCATCGTTCCATCTGTCTAGTTTAGAAACTAACTGCGAACAAAAGGACCGGCCGATGTTGTCTCGTGTGTGTGTGTGTGTGTCTCAAATATGGTTTTTTTTTTAATCTACAGTTGATTCATAATGAGCATGTATTTGTTGGTGCTAAAATTTGTCTTACAATAACACACTTGTCTTAATTGCTATAAAGTAATAAACGTTTACACACTCACACTCCCGCTGTAGGATACCATGTGTTGCGGGTGGCGTGGACATACACAAATATGACATCACAAACACCCATGACCCGAGAACAATCATTTATCTGGCATATAAAAGTCTGCCTCGGCCGGGAATCGAACCCGAGACCTATCGCGCGGCAGGCAGGGTCACTACCAACTGGGCTATGGGGTCGTCAATAATGATAGACAATAGTAATAAAAATATATTGATTAAAATATTCCTTTTCAAATTAATTCAATTTTATACTGAATAACATAAAATGGAAAGTTACCTGTTTATTTGTGAGGTGTGTTGTAGAGCGAGCATATGGAATGATGTCTGTTCCAGCAAGTTGAAATATATCATGGTCATTTATTTTACCTACCTAAAATAAAAGAAAAAAAATGTAAAGGGATAATTTAAAACATATTAATAAGCATTTATAATGTAAGTGCTAGCAGAATGGTTCAAAAAATCAGCCTTTAGATCCAGTTCCATGTTAAAATTCTGCACATACAAGTAACTTCAAAGTAGCAAAAATGTTGTCTATGTAACATTTTTAAAGACATATTAAGTTATATTAATAGAGGCACTGGGTAACTATTTTTCATATAATACTTTAAAAGAGTTAAAAACTACCATAGACATACTCCATTTATTTGGCTTGGTTAACCTTCTCAACCCAGTTATATAATATTTAAATTTACTGGTACATGAGAAATCACAGAAATTGTATATTTCTTTTTACATACAATAAGTTAATTCTACACTCTTATTAATGTTATTTATATGGAATGTTTTTCAACTAACTAGTTCAAACCATATTTTAACACGCTTATATTTTGTTTAAAACCTACAAGTAAAATTTAATTTAGCTTAATTAAAAAAAAAAATGTGTTTTTATTTCAGAATAAAATTGGCATTGCTATTTTTATTGACCTTATCAGTAAAAAATAAAGGAAAATCTGTATATATATTCACTTACCAATATTCGATACTTTGCTACAACCAAATATAACCCAGATATCAGCCTAATGGATCCAAGGAACCCACAGACTGGCCTATAGGCATTTGGCGGTATAGGTATCTTTACTGCATTTATATCTGTGGAAAATATTTCATACATATTAATGATATGATGACTGTTCTGATGAGTCATATCAATTGTTATGATTATTTTATTTTTACATACAATAAGTTAATGCTTGACAACAATCCCATCTGAGTAAGTGGTGATGAAGTCTAGGATATCGAGCGCACTAACTTATAGAAGCCTATAACTCCCCTCTTGACTACTCCAAAATCATAGGGAACATCGAAG
Source organism: Agathymus mariae mariae (assembly GCA_018251895.1). Classification (NCBI taxonomy): domain Eukaryota; kingdom Metazoa; phylum Arthropoda; class Insecta; order Lepidoptera; family Hesperiidae; genus Agathymus; species Agathymus mariae. The sequence goes on from DWPT01004161.1 coordinate 5,456, forward strand.
TGGACTAGCTATTGCAGTCCTTTGCAGTGAGCATAAGGGATGATGACACAAATTGTGGTGTCCATACAGGCGGGATGTTCACAATGTAAGGATCCGTACCGTACTTGCAGTACCGTGGGTTGTCCAATGGAGGAACAGTAATGTGATAATTATTATTAAAATGCCATATGTATAATGAGTCAACACTAGCAGAAACATCAAATTATAAAGTTAAATATATATTTACAGTATAACAAAAAAAATATAAAACCATACTAGTTATAAAGAAGATGAAAAAACATAACAAAAGAGGCAACAAGCATTGAATTATATAGCCATTACTTAGATAAAAATTGCATACTAATTTTACATAATAATCAAATTACTCTTATCATATTTATTTCAAGTTCCATTTCATATTAATTATACAATAGGCAATAAATATCTGCTTAATTGTTTTAAGGCAATTATCAATAACAATAACTTATACAATGCTGAATGTGTTCCACTACACAGTATAAATATAATACAGTATGACATATTTTAAAAAATAATTTATGTGTTAAAAATTATCACTTGCCATGGTAAATGCAAACATTCTGCTCTTGCATTGTGAGAGGACTTCTCAGCCTAGCAATAGGAGTTATGGTTTATGGTGATAATAAATGCTTAGAGTTTTTTCTTATTTTACCTACAATAATAATATTGTACAAAGAAAATAAATAAATTGGATTTTTTGTCGGATTCTGTTTATCATTTGCTGAACACCACCTGAATGTTGAAATTAAATTTGTTCCTACATATTCAGCACTGAATAATTGATGTTCAGTCAAATCTCTAATTTAAAACAATAAAACATAGTAGCCAAGTTAATTTTAAGTTCACACCTTTCACACTAGCTTCCCCTGTTATTCTGTCTATTACCAAAATTTCTGTTGGGTTGATAGTGGGCTCGAAGTAGAACTTGTCTGAAGTTGTGTATCTAAAAACAAAAATATATTGAGTTGAATCCAAAGTTTTTACCTCATTAAATTAAGAAACCAAATGGTTATGTTATTATTTGGTATTCAAGGATAAATATACACAGGATTTGTGTTTACCAGTACATTTAAAAAAGGATCATGCTTCTTTATAGGTTCTAAGGGACCTTTGGGAAAAAGAGACTCTGTCCATACTTGAATTCAAACCAATTTCCTATGCTTGAGGTCTCTGTAGTCTAGTGGACAAGGCAATAGTACATTGCCCCTATTGTTAATGACCACTGAGACTTTTACTACTAAGTTAAATCTTGATAGTACTCATATGTAGTGGTAGAGTTCATTGCCTACCTGGTTAGCTACCACCCTTAGGTGAAACTTAAAGGGATAAGATAATAAATATAATTCTGATATAAATTATTATTTAAAAGATTTATTTTATACCACTTGAGTACTGTGTCTATTGTATATAAGACTTAGATGATATAGCGCTGTAGCCAAAACGAAATCCAGGCATCACGGCAAAAAATTAATTACGTACGATAATATGTTTAACAACTGCTCATCCGATCTTCCAAGTTAGTTTTTTGGTCAAAGTGAATAGTAAACAACTTACAGTTTGATATCATCGTGAATTAGTAGTTGATCTGCCATTATGTATAAATATTAAATCCAAGAATTGATTATAACATAGTATTTTTAAATTACAAATATTTCCGAACACCCTACGACTATAGTCAGAAACCAGAAACACGAAACATGACATAAAAAATGAAGTACTTATTTTAAAGAGCATGACAGCTTCTGTTGTCGTCAATTATGACGTTTGTCTCCCATAAAGACACAGACTATTTAGGGTAATTAATTAATATTAAGCAAACTATTCACAATAGTTAAATAATGTGGGCGATACTAACAGCAATAAAGTTTTGATACATGTTTGATTATCAGAACTTATTTGTACATAAACTATTTGAATATACGATAACATACCACAAACTTTCTAATGTAATTAATACAATTATCTATGTTGCTAAAAGTTTGAAATGTCAAAATGCTTCCGTTCCATTATACGCTAGTTCATTGTTTAAATATTTAGGATTGATATTTTGTTTTTAAGTTATTAAGCAGCATACATTTATCTCGCGTTATTTTTGTTGGGCTTAAGAGCTTCGAATATTGGAATTTTAATGACTAAGTACTGGAATAAAAATATTATATTTATATTTTTTCAAGTTATTGTTTTAGCCAGATTGAAAAGGAACTAATAGTTTTACATGTGTTTTTGACTTCATATACCTACGGTATTATAACCTCGACTACTTGTTGATGTAAAGAAAGACTTAAAACATTAATCTAGGATAGTTCTTTAAAGACTTTATCTGGCATGGAAGTCCCAGGTTATCCTGGACTTATCAAAACAATTAATGACGGTGAGGAAGTGGAAGATTATTCAGAAGAATCTGATGAAGAAGTAGAGGTTTGTGTTTATACATTTGATTTGAAAAGATTAAGTGTTGTATAATTGATAAAAAATATATTTAGTTTCCGCTATGAGCGTCAGGAATTGGTTCCCTTTCATCTTAAATCACCATGCATTTTCCAAAATGTACTATTGTATAATACCTAGTGTTCCTATCAAATAAACAACGATAAAATTCAATGTTATAGTCACTTACTGTATATTTTGCTTCTTTAAACTTATATGGTATTCCCATTTTAATCACAAGTGTTGTTTATGCATTATCAAGGTTTATTGTATGCTTACTTCACAGATTATGAAGACACTGTGTGGCTTTAATTAAGTAAAATTTCCAAGGTGACACTCTGTTTGTTAAATTTATTTAATTAACCATGATTTTTTTTTAGTATCAACCAACTAAACAAAAGCTTAAAGGAAATTCAGATTTTGACCCTAAATTTAAATTTGTTGGGTCTGTTGAAGAATATAACAAGGTATTTAATTATATATATTTTTTCTATTGATTTTATTGATTAATATAACAGAGTTATCATTTTTCCTAATAATTTAATGAGTATACAGTCACACCTCCATATCAGGACTCAAAGTTTTTAGGGTTGTATGAACTACATGAATTCAACATCACTAATACCCTAAGCAATATATAATTTATCAGTCACCTAAATGGTCAGACCCCATTGATACTTGCCCCTTAGCTTAACAGTCATAGTAATGATCTAAGCATCTCATGGGATTAGGAGGTGAAGAAAGTAAGAAGGAGGGCAAAGATAAGGCTCACCAGAGCATTGACATGGCTGGCTGTACAGATGGCCAGTACCATACCTCTGGGCAGGCACACATTCAATCAATTTCTATATTTTGTACATGTAACTTTGTATTGTGCCACAATTAATAATAGTCCTCACATTCAATTATTTTATTTCTAATATGACCACAACATAGGATTATATTTTAATTTTTAGAATCCATGGGATAATCTTCAAAAATATGTGAGGAGGAATGTCAAAAGAACATTGGATGAGAAAATAGAAAGGCGAAGAGCTCAAGTTAAAGTGAATGGTAATGCACAAGATGTAGATACAGATTCTGATGTAGATGGTAAAGGTAAGTTGATGGTTTTGACTAACTCACAATTAATTGCTAATCCAGATAAGGATACTTTCATTAAAAGTCACAATGACATTGAAATTCAAGTTACTTTATTACTTAAATAGTAGTTACTCAACTATAAGCTAGGTTTGAATGTACCCTAGTAAATCATTGTAAATGTCTGTGTTAGAAAATTCTCTTCCATAACAATGTATACGATTAAAATACTACATAGCTACATGTGTGCATCAATGATTACATGTGTGTGTTTGGTATGTTGTGTTCTATCCTTATAAATACCATGTCAATATCATGATCTATGTTAAATATTATCATAGGTCAAAATTTAAACCACTCTTCTTACAGTCCTATGTCTGGCTACTTTTTTCTGTATAGGACCAATTCTGAAATCTTTCTGAGGTGTTTCAAGAGTTGCATAGTTAATTTTTGTAGTCAGTTAAAGAGCATACTTCTTGCTTCACTATATTTTGAGGAATTGTTACATACATATATATGCATTTTATAGATGCTGATATAGATGAACTGGAAATATCCGATGATGAACTGAAAAGAGATGAAATCAAAACGAAAGAGAAAAAGCTTTCGAAAAAGCAGAAATTAAAAAAGGTAAATTAAAACTGATATTTTAAGTATGTAGCGATAACTATATGTGATTATTTGACAATTAGTTCATACATTACACATTAAAAAAAGCAAAGCTCTAGCCTAAAAATAAAGCAAAAGTAATGAGTTAAATTTTTAAAAAGCATTTTGTTTTACCAGGAACTAAAACAAGATGACAATGAATCTGGCACTCGAGTGGAATATGACTCAGACTTTTTTGAAGAGCCTCCCGCATACGACGAGAATACCTCATTCTACATGATGAATCTCTCCAGACCTCTCCTCAAGGCAATCGGGACCCTCAACTTCGTCCACCCCACACCCATTCAAGCGGCTACTATACCTATCGCTTTGTTAGGTGAGTAACCCAAAACACTTTACATTGTTCATCAAAAAGTTTATCAGCCTCCACAAATTATTTTATTATACATTAGCTGATACCAGCGACTTTGTCTGCTGTGCTTATTATATTAGTAATGTATTTGCTGTGCAGAGGAAAAAAACACATCACTGAAAATGTGGTGCTTATAAAAGTAGTTGTTTCTTAAAACTTTAATAACTTTATATTGAAATGAGACATCGCTATTTTTATGACGTAATATGTATCCCGATGACGGGGCAATGCCACTTGGACGATGAGTTTAATCTGTATTTGATGTCAGGCAAGGACATATGCGCGTGCGCAGCAACAGGTACGGGCAAGACAGCCGCGTACATGCTACCCATTCTGGAGCGGCTGCTCTACAAGACTAGCGGAGACCGAGTTACCAGGGTCCTGGTACTGGTGCCCACCAGGGAGCTGGGTACTCAGGTAGGTCACAACAGATATGCGATTAGTTTTTAAATATATCATGTTTCCTAATATGGAACCAGTAAATGGGACCTGCAATTACACGTTAGTTTACCTTTGTACCCTGGACATGGAAAATGGAACTACAGTACTACAAGAGGTCGCAACTGTGCAACTTAAAAATGTATATATTTTAGGTACACGCGGTGACCAGACAGCTAGCGCAGTTCACTTCCATCACCGTGGGGCTCGCTGTGGGAGGTCTGGATGTCAAGTATCAGGTGAATATAAAAAGTTTGTGATAATATTCATAGTATCAAAGTAGCTGTAAGTCTATTACAGTGCCAGAAATGGTTTAAACTTACGTTTGGGGTTTGACCCCAGACACAAAACTGACAGTGGGGCAATATGGAATAACATTATACGACCGTAAAGAGTTGGCATTGAGCCTGCTTATAGAACGAGGTGCCCTATGGCACCAATTATCTATATTCTATACTAATACCAAATACTAATACCTAAATAACATTTTTTTCAATTTTTGTTTGTCTGTCTGTTTGTTCCGGCTAATCTCTGAAACGGCTGGGCCGATTTTGACGGCACTTTCACTGGCAGATAGCTGATGTAATAAGGAGTAACTTAGACTACATTTATTTTAGAAAAAATCTAAAATTATTATAGTAAAGTTAAGTACTAAATAACTTTTTCGTTAAATTCCACGCGGACGAAGACGCAGGCGCAGCTAGTTTGTTAATATTATAAAGAGAGAGTGCGAATTTTGTGAGTCTCTGTATGTGATGAAGGTAATCCCCAGAACCACGGCACATTATACCAGATTGACACAGGCTATATATATATATATATAATGTAGCTATAATCATGATGTTGTTCGTCAACTATATATCCATTGGTGTTAATTTAGACCTTCATTTTTCAACCTATTCAATACCGTTTTTCGCCTTATTTGTCCATTTTTTTTCTATCGTAACTAAAGACAAGTACTAGTGATACTGTTTTTTTTTTTTGTAATCGGAACGTTACTTAATGACTGTGGTCGAATTTAAAACGCTAGTACTGTTCAATGTGTGAATGTTTATACATTTGATTTGATCGAATAAAGGAAAGTGTACTCCGCCATAACCCGGACATCGTGATAGCGACCCCGGGCCGGCTCATCGACCACATCCGCAACACGCCCTCCTTCGGTCTCCACTCCATCGAGGTGCTCGTCTTGGACGAAGCTGACAGGTGCTTTCTTCATGACTATACTGACATACAGTAAAAAATTCAGGAAGTCATGATTCGATAAAATGCTCTGATCTTTTTATGGTATACATTATGCTCTTGATCCGGTATTTTTCCGGTCTGTCTCTGTCTGTCCGGAAATGCAGATTATTCTGCAGTGTTTTCTGCTGTAAATCTTTTCGTGCCTACCTGTTTTTAAATTTATCTAACAAACCAAAAAAGATAATATAATAAGCAAACATTACAATGAAAACTCGTATTAATAATGTCTATAAATATCACACCATCGACGTCGCACTATTAAATTAACTCTGATGACTGAACACTTAAGCGGAAGCAAATTGCTTCAGGACAGTATTTAAAAGTCGTCTTATTGTAACCACGGGTAAACGAGCGAACAGACAAATTAATGGTAACCGGCTACCTCTGAATGGTAACATGAGGAAGAGATAATTGCATGTTTTGTAATAGATTATTAATTGTACCTTAACATTTGGAAATACATTCATACCCTTTATATAAATTGTTGGTTTTCCTGTCGAGGGTCACAAATGATTATCGGATTGTGGCCTATGTATATACTTGCCGCCTGTCACCCACCGACGGGGTGAGCCTTTTTTTACTGTCGCGTCTATCCGTACCACTAAGGATGCTGGACGAGTACTTCGCGGAGCAAATGAAGGAGATCATCCGGCAGTGCTCGCCCAAGCGCCAGGGTATGCTGTTCTCGGCGACCATGAACGAGGAGGTGGCAGCCCTGGCCGTCGTCTCCCTGAACAAGCCCGTGCGGTTGTTCGTGGACTCCAACAAGGACGTCGCGTTCAACCTGCGCCAGGAGTTCATCAGGTGAGGCAACGGTGAAGATTGGTAACGATATTTAAAATATTCCTAGTTCTTCTTTTTTCGTTTATTTGAACCATTTGCGCAATAAGTTATCTGTGGAATTCTTATACTGGCCAGTACGAGAATTTCCCGCAATATGCGGCGATTGCCACAGCCGCCGTCGCTGGCAAAAGTCGTCCTCATATTAATTCTTTAATACGGTCCAATCTGCAACTGGCGATACCGAACACGATGGATTTTTTTCTTTTAAAAGAAATATTCAACATTATTCAATCACTTACACACATGCGAAGTTAGTTATAGTGACGATATAGTACATAGAAGCAAAATAGTTCGCACGCAGCGGACGGGACGTACGGCCCGTGCCGTGTGTGTGTGTGTGTGTGTGTGTGTGTGTGTGTGTGTGTGTAAAGTGACTAGATTACGTTCACGCGACACCAATTTCAACAGTAAGGTCATTTATAGTTATACACCTAAGTTGACACGTTTTGCTCGGCGCTGGAGTTGTCTGTCGCTTTGTGTGTATATTTCTTCCGCCCCTTTCGTTGGCAGGCTTTAGAACCCCCTCGAGGTTAACCTCCTTGGGGTGGGTGTCACCCGCAGCCGTAAATACGGCTGGTCTTCTTGTGAGGCCCCCTCGTTTGAGGGGGGAATAGGATTTCTGCGCGTGATCCAGGATTCCGTGGTTCTGGGCGTTTCCGGTGATTTGTCTGTCGCTGGCGTGACTGCACAAGATACATCGCGAACGTACATTATATGAATGCGTATTTATTTATAGGGTCATTTGCTTGCCTAAGCCAAGGAAATACTTTTTTTTAATAAAAATAAAATAAATGAGATTTCATAGCTTTTATTTACATAGATTTCATTTACAATCATGATACAAGAAATAGGCATAATTTGATAGGTGAGTTGCCCATTGAAACTTTTAAGCGACGTTTTAAAACACAGCTTATACTCAAAGGATATTATAATATAGACAAATACATTAATGTCAAGGACGCCTGGAAATAATGGTGTCGAAACCGGTTCCGCACAGGCTTAAACTTTTGTTATTACTGTGTTGTTTAAA
>DWPT01004162.1:0-13556 GCA_018251895.1 Agathymus mariae mariae
AAACCGGTAAAATATGATTCATATATCCGTATCCATATCCGGATCCGAAATATCATATCCATAACATCCCTAATCCACACTGGATGGTTACTTCAATGGGCTGCGGCGGTTTAGATGTAGACAAGTGTTACAAAATATTTAAACATACATGGAGTAACAGCGTTTTACTAAAACGCGTTGGAAACTAATTTGAAATCGCGCTTCTCAGAATAATATAGGTATTTATGGTATTCTATCAGACAGATGTTTATATAACAAAAAAATGTCCAGTAGTTTTAATTTATTCATCAATTGTTCTTATTTTAATTTCAGATATGACAATCGAACATTTACACCGAGTTGAAAGAACTCGTCACCGCTTCCTATGGAAGTCGATCTACTTCACTCGGCCGATTGTAAAGGAGCAAAACGCGGTTCCTCAAACCAGATTACGTCGTCAGAGGAGCCGCCGGTGCATCAATATTTGGTTAAACTGTTGACACGCAAACCGTCTTAGCCGCGTGTACACAAAAGGGTTCACTAATGCCCTTTTTACCACAAAAAGCTTGGACAAATATTGGGGTAAACGACAGCACATCCTCGCCAGAGACACCATTACGTGATCCTGATTATTTGTGAAATGTCAAAATACAATGATTTTATTGTGTATGATTTAATATATGTAAATCAGCAGCAAAGATGGACCAACGCACTCATTTCAGAGTTAAAAAAAATTTAAGCACTTCCCGTGACTTGCATTGGATGCAGGAATGTGGTGGACAATTGTTGACAGTTGCATTTTAGATTCAGTCAGTCAGGTGATGTCGTACCGACTGAATTCAGTTGTTTATGTACCTAGAATGACAAAAAGATTAAGACAAAAAGGGGGTTAAAAGGTTGCAACGCATTTCCAACTGACTGCCTATACAACAAGTAGGACCATGATCAGTTTTAAGTGGTTATTGGTGTCACTGACAGGACTCGCAGACGAATACTCGTCTACCGTCATTCTTATTTCTTCACGATATCAGTATACCCAACAGATAATTAACAAAATAGTGGTGAGGTAAAATGCTATGCGAAGAAGTGAAGTAAACCTTATTTAAATTGGACAGTAAATCATTATTTTCCTTATATACTGTTCACAATAACTTACTTACTAAGATAAATGCTTCGCCTACACGTCAGCGGTACGTTCGCGAACCGGCTGAGTGTAGAATACTACACTTAACCGATCTATCGCGTCCATCTTGCGGGAGCAAATCCATTAGCGATTAACGAGCGATCGCGGGCCCCTTTAAATTAAAATAAATATTTGCCGGCAGCGCCTGCGCACAAAGAGCGCGCGCTTTCATCTCGCCGACACAGGTGCCGCTTACTGTCGCGAGCAGTCGGTATCTGAAGCCTTTCACGACGGTATTACGTATCATATCTAATAGTTGCCTACTCGGACTATATTGAGTACAACACTATCGGAAGTTTTTCACTATATTTATATAGAAATATTGGGAGGCGAGTTAATAAATCTCATACGTATAAAGAAGCAATAAGTCGGTATATCCGTAATGCTAGTCGTATCATCGGCGAGTCATCGGCAACGAACAAAACGGTAAAATCGATTTAACCCTCCCTCCCGTACTGCGATCGATGCAAGTCGTAAGTATTTCTCGGTTGATTTTTAGGAGTATGATAAAAAGCAAAGTCGGTATCAAACTTCGCAACTATACGTGAATGTCGGTAGATTTGATGTGGTTGGTATTGCCCTCGGTGATGTTAAAAATATTTTTTCAGAGGCCGCATATTTTCTTAAGATTCCCTAAGGTACAAAAGATAAGAATCCTCTAGTATAATTATACAAGAACAATTAGTTAGGTGTATTAACTAGTTTAACTAATGGTCGAAATTCAACCATTATCCTCAAGTATCGTTCTGTGTACCAACCGTGGTCTCTTGACGACACTAAAACTCGCGTCAAGCTAGATAAATAAAAGAATGATAATCGAACAAACAGGGAAGAAAGAGCCATAGAACCGTTTTATCTTCGTATATTATATAGACATCATAGTGTCCGACACAGTGAATTATTATAATCACAACTCATCAATTTCTCGGTGATCACACAGTTAGAAGAGGTAATAGAAGACAAGGCCACGTAAAACCACGCTGTCCATGTCCGAATCGGTAGACACTAGAAAACATAGCCGTCGGATAATCAGTGCGTGCGGTAATAATCATAAAGAACAAAAGTTTGACCATCTACTGGACTGACTGGTCGTAGTGCAGTTGTTAAGGTTCACTGCACATTAAAAATTATAAAACAGGAAGCTCCAAGTAGTCAAACCAGCAATGAATACTCCGGTAAATAGATCATGCATTCGATCCGTTTGTGTTGTTCTGGTACACGACACCTGATAGCTACGGAACGTGGAGCACTCCGATGTCTGTAAGCAGTTATAATAAACATCCTGGTTTGCCTTGAAAAGTGTATGTACGCATTGGAAACTCCGAGGTCCGAAACTAGTCGATCAGAAGGGACTAAACTGCCACGTGAGTAACATGTTATATTGGTTATTTAGTAGAATTATAAATGCATGCATAGCATGAGGTGGGTAATCTCCGGAACCACTCCTTATTTTACCCTTCGAAAGGTTAAACTATATCAAATGGACATGAGCTATTGATAGATATACATACATAGTTGTTTAACTCGATGTGGCGGGCTGCTAGTATGATATATTATATATATGACATGATAGGCACCCGCGAAACATTCATTAAATTGTATGAATGACTTTGTGTCCTAATAAGTTCTCCTGTTACGATTTTATTCCTGAGTACGACACATTCGAATACGTCTACAAAGTCTCAGTAGTATGTGTCAGATATAAAACTATTTTTTTCCTCGTTATGGAGCCTATATCAGGATCAACTTTGGGCCTACGGATTTAATACTTTTTAAACATCGGAAGTCCAATATAAAACATAGATAAAGAAAAATATATTTTTGACGACTCTATAGCCTAGTTGGTAGTGATCTTGCCTGCCGAGCGTCGGGTCCCGAGTTCGATTCCCGGCCGGATCGGACATTTAAGTGACAGATAAATGTTTCTTCTCGCGTCATGGGCGTTTATGGGTGGGCACGCCACCCGCACCCGCAACGCAGGGAATGTTAGTGCGGAGTGTCAGTGTATAGACGTTTAGTTATTATTTTAAGGCAATACCCGGCATTGCAAAAAAATAATGTGTCAATAATGTACCTACTCGAGGTAACTCTGTCAGTCTTGGCATACGTCTAGCGCTTCAAATGAAATAGTGTTCGTAATAAGAATTACACTGCGAAGTAAATATGATGAGTGGCGTATTATTATTTCGGTGAAGTAAATATACTGAACACGCTTTTCTTTTCGTTTTTTTTTGTACGATACAAATTGTTATTTTATTATCGATATATAAAAACGTATTTTAGTGTTCTTGTTTAAGATGCCTAGATAGTTTTGTATTGATGTCTTCTGTATAACGCTATATATTTATTTTTATTTTGATAAAATACGAACAGTACATAATAACAATTAATATAAGTTAATTGTACGTCAATACGACAAGGTAATAAGTTGCCATCATAAGTAACGTAATAATTGGAAAATTATATACAGCCTTAACAGGTCAGCTATTTCGTTTCAAATCATAGTTGCAGACACCGTATCATACCGTGCGAGTATCAATAAATCCAATCGTATCGTCGTTTTCAAAATTGTACTGAAAAATAAAAAATAATCGAAGAAGTCACGGAGTCTCCATTTAGAATAACTATGTATTAGTTAGCTTCATTAAAACTATATATTAAAAAAAGAACAGCTAATAATTACATCGCTCGTAAGTACGTACGAGCGAACCGCTAAGAAAACTGTTTCAAAAACATAATGATACACTTTTTATTCAAAATTGACTCGGAGCTATTTTTCAATTAGTAAACGCATGCTTGGAAAATTCACGCAGTATGCATATCCAAGTATACATAACAGTGTCTTACTCATGTGCAAAGTTTACATCGATTTATAGTTGAGCACTAAATTACTAACTAGGTACCTGCTTGCAGTTAGAATGTCAAAGCATTCGTAAGCTTTCGCTCTAATGCAGATAGGATTTTCTCGGAAACGTACAGCAAAGGTATTTTCCCCGAGTTCCGTTTGGAAGCGCTTGTAAAGTTGATGAAGAGAAATTCTGTGACATGTTTCATCGACTAGAGTTAGAGGCCAACTTTATGGTAGTGATGACAAATTCCAAATGTTTAGGGTGGACATATGTGATGAGTCGATGGTTACACCCAGGGTCGGATTTCCTATAGGTTAAATAGGCTTCAACATAGGACGTCAAGAATAAGAGGGGTCGACATTCAAATTGTTAGCAAAATTATAAATATTCTTAAAAACAGTAAACACTAAAACATAAATTAAGAAAAAAGAGAAATTCTACGCATAAATGACTAATAACAATTTATTGGTTAAGATCAACGCGTTCGGCTCATTGGGTCTGTTCGTTTGGATATTGCGCCAAATAATAGTTTATACGTTCACCACTGATTGCTACGGCAAATATTGACGAGCCTAAAAAAAAGATCAACGATTACAGGTTAAGACCGAAGTCGTTTTACTGTCTAGGCGGTGGAATATGGCAATGGTCTAGTGGCGCCCCATCACAGCAAGGATGAGTGTAGAGTATCGCTAGATTTTTGTGGACTTCCTGCATATTTGCTAACACACTTGAAAGTGTTTTCCAGGGAAATTAAAGAAAGTTCAAACGTTCTATTTTGGGGCATAATATATTTTATTGTGAGTGTTTTATAACAATCAACACTACCTCTAATATATCTCGAGATAACTCAAAAACGGCTTGATCGATCTCCATGAAAATTCGTATGTAGTGAGAACACGTGATTGTACAGATAATTCGCTATACAAAATAGCAGTAAACCTAATAATGTCTAATCAAGGCAAAAAGGTGATTTTTTTATAATCATGTACCTATATATAATTAAGTCTGTAATAAAACAATTTGTACTACATTTATAAATTTTATCTGTGTTGTTGTTTGTTTCTTATATGTGTATACTGCAGTTTAAAATGTGTTTGTATTTTATTATTTATGTTAAATACACTTTAATATAAATAAATAAATTCCTGATCAATCTAAGGAGGACGATATTCTGTTGCTTCGCTCTATCTTTGAATATGCTTATTTGTATCTCTTTATTACACTGTTAAATAAATATTTATTATACATTTAAACACGGAACGGTGGCTGTGCTGTCTGGTGGTTGGCTCTTGTGTTACTTATCCCAACTATGAATTCCTTATGACCTTAATAGACTCGGTTGCATAAACTTCGGAAACAACTCAATGCAACAATGTTCATAACAGCTAGTCTTCACATTATGAACATTCAGTGTGAGTAGTTAGAGTAGACTTTGGGAATAGTTGACATAGGTTTACTGTATATTTAGACAAATTACGATTTGGGAGTTAGTATATACTCGTACAATAAATACCTACTGTAAATGTTATATTCGAATTAAAATACCTTGTCCATTTCTGGTTCAATTTATTTTAATCTATGAGTTAAATTTTCATCTGGTATTTTTATTATTATTGGCATTATTAGGACCTATATCCAGGGCTAAAATTTTAAAACACTTTTGTTGTAGGTGTATTAATAGTTATAATTTACCGTTTCAATCTTAAAGCAAGTGAAAAACTAACGTCAGTACTCAATACAAAATTGAAAAAGATCAACTATGAAGTCCAAGCGGTGATAGCATAGTGGTTTGACATCGGCACCCTGCACGGGAGACTTGAGTGCGAATCCGGTACGCACCTCTATATTTTTAAATGATGTGCGTGTTATTATCACTTGCTTCGGTGAAGGGAAGCATCGTAAAGAAGCCTGAGAGTTCTTCATAATGTTCTCAAAAGTGTGTGAAGTCTACCGACGCGCTCGTGGACTTAAACCCGTTCATCGTGATGCAAGATCCGTGCCCAGCGGTGGGACAATTATGGGTTGTGATACTGAAGTATGGAGTTTAATGTTTCAATCAATTATGCTATCATTGTTGAAAAGACAAAATTCATCATCATCAGCCGGAAGACGTCCACTGCTGGACCTAGGCCTCCCCCATGGAACGCCATTTAGAATTCGCTTCGCTGGATATTTGTCATGAAGTAATAGCTATATATAATATACGAATAAGGATACCCATCTGAGAGTTCTCCATTACGTTTTCAGAGACACAAAAGTCTATCGGTAACACGAGCAAAGACGATAGTCTGCGATCGTGTTTAATTCGGGTTCTTAATTGTAATGCCTTATGCATTACAATGTTTTGTTTTATCATTGTTTTTATTTATATTGCTTTCAGGCGCCTCAATAAAACATTGCCCGGCCTGTTAGGCTGTCATTAACATGAGAAATTAACCTTCTTAAATCACTATCACTCAAATTTCCCATATCATAAACTTTTATGTTCTCGGCAGCCGCTGGTATAGCCGGCTAGAACGGCCGGCTGGCCGGCGCTCATCAACCGTATTAATAGAGGTACAAGTAAACGACTCACACGGTTCTACTATACTGAACGAAGGTATAAAACTATAAAACCTTTTAGCCGAGCCGCTTACTGCTCTACCATAAGTATAAAATCACCGGTACATCACTATAACCAGCACATAAAGAGCTATCGCGTTATACGCATCCCGTAACTGCGGAGATCAATGACACCGGTTGAACAATTTGATGTGATTTATAATTGCGGACGGAATGCCACTGTCTCTATGAATAGTTTCTGATCTACATTTTAATGCACCCACATCCTTCAGGAAATTATAAGTGTAGAAAAACGCTTTTAACGCAATCGGTCCAGACCCTCAAATTACTCACTTTGTTCAAATATAGAAAATGTTTATCGCTCCTAACAGAGCTGTCTTTCTTTGATGTTAAATATTACTTGTGTGACAAGGGCTTTAGTAAAAATTGAGTCTGATGACAAAAGGGGTGATGTGGAAATTTTCTTGATTGACGTGCCGAGATGAGTGCCTTTTAATATTTGTATGAAAGCATTTGCTTTGATTGTGCTATTGAGTTTAAAAGAATTTATACGTTAATGAAGATTTTTGTTTTACATTTATGAAGTGTTATGAAGTGGAATACGAGCCGGCGCCGCCGGCGCCGCGAGCTCAGCGACGAGACGCACCAGGATGTAAAATTGGGATGGCAAATAATTGTTCACTCATGATTTTAATATTACAAACGTTTGTGCATTTTAACATTAAAATGTACTTTTATTTCGTTATTTTGAGAATAGGACAAATAAACAAAATGTTCTTAATGCGAGACGTGAATTTAGGCGCGTCATAGACGCAACGTGGATCGATCCTGGGTTGATGGTATAATCAATGACCTTGTAAAATAAACTGAAGTGATATCAGTGAAATGAACTGAAAATTAAATACGACTCAAGTTCCAACTCCCCAGTGAATTTATGATAGATTCATATCTATACTATTAGTAGTCTCCGATGAGTGTGTGAGGACATTTTGGTACGTTGACGTTTGTTTTAGTGCAGCCAAGTACCAATATGTTTTGTGTTAGTCTGTCTACGCAGGTGTTCGAACGTAGGGACCAGGATTTTTTGGTGATATTCCCAGACAGTAACTTATGAGTAACAAATTAAATAATGTTTATTTTACGTATCATTTGAATTTCTGATAACTTCAGGTGAAGTATTCTGTATTAGTGGAAAACATGTCTTACCTTCGAAATGGACCTTATTACGGTACGGATATTTTAATTGTCTTTTAACTACCACGTTAGTGAACTACCATTGATTAAACATACGGTTACATACAAGAAACCGTATTTTTGTTATTTATTTACTTGTATTAACTAATGATAATATCGTTGTCGTATGACACCCTTTTGAAACTTCGATATTGAAAAAGGTACATATAAACGAAAGTTTGGTGTACTTGTCAAAGTAGTGAATTTATTGATATATTTATTAAAAAAGCAATAGCGATTTACCATGTGCAGTCTGTAGCTCACCTCGTATATTATTTAACGTAATATAAAAATACGTGTAACTTCTATAAAAAAAAAAAATTCATTTACCAACGAGTGACGTATTCCCTAAAACCGTAAACACGAATTATAAATTAAATTTAATAGGCCGTGATACTCTTACCATTTCTAAGTTTATTTCATTTATATTGCTTAGGCAAGTTTCTTAAGGTTTGCTAAGGATTGATCCACATTAGAACGGTTATATGTTTTATACATATCTTCAAGTTAAAGACGTATCACGGTTTACGTTAAGTAGAAAATCATCGTGATTATAATATTCATCCAGCCCCGATAACCTGATTAGATCCCTTCGAGAAGATTGTAAGGAAGATGTTCGTATTCACCGCATGGAATCATCTCAGGATTCATTAATTGCTTGTTCAAAAAACAAAGCCTGAAGCAATACAATCGCTTCACTAGAATAATAACAATTATTTTATAGTTGTACTGATATAAAGTAACAAATTAACGCCTTCAAAATATAAAGGCACCATACTATTGCTTTCTTAATCATCTCCTACTTGAGAGGAATTTTAGCACAGACTACTTAAACTCGGTCGTCATCTTCCAAGTTATCGGACTTCATACATCCGTCGTTAGGGAACATTCAATTAACTTTTTTATAATAATAAATCAATAACAGGAAGATTGACGATTTGATTTAATTACCAGCAAGGACCGGAAAGTATTTGAAAATTGAGATGATAAATTGTTTTATTCTGAATTATCATCGATAGTGGTCGCACATTTCCACGATGTCGCTTTACGATTCCAAAATATGAACTTTTTAATATTGAAATACTACATTTATTAACTGCCAGCTAGAGAGTATTATATTGAGGTTGTATGCAACGTTACGTATCTCATTACAAGTTGGCCATGAACGTATAAAACCAAGCAATGTAACCGATTAATAAATTAATATGTCCCGATGTGAGAATGTACAGCGGGTAACGTACATCCGGCAACTTTGGATTCGTGCAAAAACCAAACGAATTATTATAACGTGAACAATTTAATTAAAGTATTTCTCATCACAGGAGTAGAGCTTTATTTTTTATCAGTTGTAATTGATCTTGGTTAATGCATTATGCGACAGTGTCGCCTTTCAGGGCGGGTGTCTTCATAATGTTTTTTTAATTCGGTAATTATAAATTATATTGACAAGTGAACATAATAATTTTAAAGTTTTTTCCCTTAGTTAATAAGCAATGGGTATGATTACAAGTAATGCTTACGTGATCGATGTAGTGATAAAGATATCCTGCTGTGTTTTTTATATGGGATTCACTGGTGTTGCTAAAATGATATACATCATTAATTTAGAAAAAATATGCGATTAGAAATGTACGATATTTGGACGTTACTTAGGTACACGATGTCTTTTAAATAAAATACGAAAAATCATCATTTAAAATTGTAGTAATAGTGTACCCGTTGTACCCGTATTGTAAGTTCTAAGTTACTCGACAGTCGATGGACTTCAATAATGTCGACAATTAATTTGAATGTTTTAGAGGCATTTCGAAATGTATCAGCGTTTAATTTAATAAACAAAAGCGATATTCATGCTTATAGTCGTATATATAATCGTTTATATCGATAAAGCGAATTATATGTTGCAATGTGTTTTATTTATATTCGCTATTTGTACTCACGAAAAACTTGTCAAATTCGGGTATGTAATACAAAAATCCAATGAACGTACTTACTCGTTACAATTAATATTATTACATTTTCTGTTAAAGGGAGTCGTTGCAATGAGACATTCCGACTGAATCCTCAAGAGCAGCACTGTGTGTAGTGTTAATTGAACATATATTTATATGGCCGCAATGAACACCATTTAACAGCCTTCCATTGGTATTTGTGCATCAATAAAAATAAAGCCCTATATATGTATTTGTGAGAGCTGATAAGCGCATCAGAGGAAAATGCCAGAGCCAATCAATTACAGCTTATAGCTAAGCCCATTGCCTCACCCTCCAACCCTCGCGTCGCTACCGAGCCGGCCCCGGGGACCGCGATCTTTGATCTGTGGACAGCCGCACTGTTGTTTTAAATTGGATTTATTACGATTTCCTTCGCAAAATCTACACTTTCACGTAGATTTTTTATACGAGAACATACCTTAATAAAATCGTGCTCGCATTTTATGTACATACTATGTAAAATCTTGGTACCCGTGATGCGGTGTCGTAATGCAGAGGTTTATGTGAATGAACGATTATTTATTAAATAACCGCTTATTGGTACGGTTATAAGGCTCCATCGTATACGGTTGCGGCGTAATTCACGTAAAAGACAGCATTCGCCGCAAAGGATCGCTAAGATAGACGATTATTTACGTTATTAATGAGGTACATAACATTTTAAAGGGCATGCGCGCTTGGTGTGGTAGTATGGACAAAAAAAACGTAAAAATTACACGGTACATTACATGTCAACTTCGGTGCATTAGAAATAAAATTTACTAACCAACTTTATCCATATAATGCCAAAGAAATAAATTTGCTTTAATTTTTATTTTTAATATCATTAAATGACACAAATAAAAAATTTGTTCATAAATTATTAATATAACTAAGAGAAAAGGAACCATCTTCCAGGGGCTATCCTGACATCCTCTGTCTGCAATGGCAATATTCTGATCAGTCTTCATTAAAGTTTTCTGTTCTCCTAAGGTATTAACTATTCGAATTAAGCGTTTAGTATTTACCTAAGTAAATATTAACTATTACATTTCGCAGCAAATAGTAAGATGTTTTAACGTGACTATTAAAGTGACAGAGGTTCTGTTAATAAAATATTTCGTTTGTTTCCTTTATGCCTGTCGCTTGTTACCTAGTCGAATTGACGTTGGTGGCGGTGACCACACACCAAGAGGTGCCAATTTGACCTTCTATGGGCTAATGATACAAAAAAAAAACTGTCGAAATAATTTACTTGTAAACCTGTTTGTACTATAGTCGATACGTCAATTCATATAAAACTTGCTGTTCTTACAGCAACATGACGTAAATTAGTGTAATGTAATGTAAGTAGTGTATGTAAAGTAGTGAGTATGTATTACTACGCAAAGATACAGCGTCTAATGTAAAACATTAGTTACACGGGTAACTAATTGGATCGGATGGTGTCTATGGGCTTCAAAGCTTCCTGTCACATCTCGTAGGCTAAAACTACACGATGAACCTGGTCAACCGTAGAACGTGTAATGGGATTGCTTGACAACTTTTGCCAGCGAACCCAGTTATATCAGGACTGTAGTTGTGACCCGTAAGGATCCCTAATAAAAGATTTGAACTACTGTTACATTTTAAAAGATAAAATACATAACCGATATGTTTACAATCTAAAAAAACGTGTGTACCTTGTAACTGAGTTTGCCAGCGGTATGCGATACATTTAAACTTTGTAACAAAGTAGGCTGGAGCCCCGCATAAAGGCCAGTTATAAGTCGTGGTTTCCAACGATAATGTATCCTAGACACGTAGGTTAATAATGTTTATTAAAGAGTATGTAAAAAGACAGGTATGTAACATTATCAGTGAGTATCTTTGAATTATTTAGTCCGAATAAGGCAACAGCTTAAAAAGTTTCGTTACTCCACGCTAGATGGCAGTTATGGTGACCTCTTGTATAAAACATTAGTACTGAATGAATGGAAGGATAACTTTTGATTGTGAAAACTTTAAGGCCTTATCGTGATTAACCGATTTCAATATACTAGAAATTCTTATTTTTATTTTTATTCTGACTATGCATTTTTACTTCAGTTGATATTAAGGTTATGATTATGGATTGATACGCAAACAATTTAATTGCTTGTCTATTGAGTGCATATTCCATACAACTGTATTTTTAGTAAAACTAAAACGATTTGGCATTTCGCAGTATTGCGTAGTAGATTGGAAGTTGTAGGTCTGTGCGCTGATTTGACTAATTAATAACTAAAATTGGTAAGATAGAAGACTAATTTAACAGTATCGCCTGTTTAAGGAAATGTACCTATGCGGTTATGTTAATTCACTTACTGTGTGTGTGTACAGGATTGTTGTAAGGTAAGGTATATACAGTAACACGAAGTCAATGATTTATTATTAGACAATAAGATGTATTAACAATATAATATAATTAATGTGTGTTTTTATGAATTATATGCGCTTTAGTAATCTGGAGGTCAAGGAAAATGTTTTACATTTTTGACGAAATTACCAAATCGAAACAGAAGATCAGAAGGAATTAGATGGTTCCGTGCATCAGACAGCACGTTCAGCGGTAGGTCAATAATAACATAAAATATATCATATCGGTCAGATGCCTTACTTTCATTATCTACTCTAAGGCTCACTCTCCTACTAAGGCAGGTAGTAGAACTTGATATTTAGAAGGGCGCTTCTCACTTGTATACAATTAATAAGTTTCGAAAAAATTTGAACTCTGTTCTGATAATTGGATCACTTGATGCATATGTCAAAAAAGAGAGCAATAAACAAACAGACGGGCAGACAGCTGCGAGGTGTATAGCTATTTATTACTTACCATTATAAACAAGCGCTCGTTAGTTTTGTCAATACCGAACCCCTAATCATTATATAATTAGAGTCCCTTTTACGCCAATTCACTCCACTCTACTTTTTTCTAATAAGACATATTTAAACGATCTCCCATGATCCAACGCAAAACATACTGTGCTACTCTTGTTATAAGGTGTCAATTGGAATGGAGGTGTTGAATAACAAATATTTGTGCTCGTAAGGTGTTTTTCTACCATATAATTAAGCCGCAGACACCTCTGCTTGATGGCCCCCGGCGTCCGCAGACTCCAAATTAAAAGTGGTCGTTTCTATCATGTGTTTTAATTATTTTTAAAAACCAGTGCATTGCTAAATAGAAAAATATATCATATTCATCATATAGAATACAAAGAAAATGTACTACTTACTTTTTAGGCCACACAGTTGTACTAATAAGCAAGATGTTTAAGAAAGATTGAGTTTAATAAATGCCGGTACCCAGAAATCTAACCACTTAATTTTTTTAAATTTGATAATGGAACTCGGAAAAAACATCGTAAATTAAATTTGTACCAATATCATAAAATTGAAAGTTAAATATGCCAGCAATAAATCGTAAAGACAAATATAAATTTTGTATATATTATCTTAGGTTTTTCGTTTTTAAATTAGTATAATAGAGGAAGCCTGAAAGTAGAACCTATTGTGGAAAAAGTGAGAGGTTCCCATTAGTCAAGGTACGGGCACGTAATGCGCAGGGAGGAGTGTCATGTGACGAGAAAGATGATGAGAATGGAAGTGGATGGATGTAAGGGAAGAGGAAGAGCTAAGAACAGGCGGATGGATTAGGGATGCGAGCACCGAATGACGATAATTAGAGATGAATAGAAGAAAAGAACACACTGTGCCGACCCCAAGTGATTGAGATGAGGGCCGGGAAATATAGAT
>DWPT01004163.1:0-13555 GCA_018251895.1 Agathymus mariae mariae
AACAAACTTCGAATAAATATTATTTCATTTCAGTTCACTTGCTTAGAAGACACTGGTTTACAATATTGTTCAAGACGTTCAAAATCTCAATTTTGAGGAAAGTACCTACGTTGATTTAAAGACCTTAATAAAACAAAGATCAAGTTTAAATTGAATTTACGTAAGTAGCGTTCTGTACTTTTCTGAGTGTTCAGAAGTATCTTACGTTATCTATAGAAATTTATGAACTTGTCATATAGCTATTCTGTTAACTGTACATATAACTACAGTATACAATTTTATTTAGTTATTTTTTCAAAAAGTTACATCCAATAGTTTAGAGATAAGAGAGGGATGGTCATTTTTGGTATGTCTGCGTTTTTCGAACTATACATTTTAAAAATATAAACTTAAATATATTTGTGTTCCCTAAAACAAACCCTTTTTTTGATATGTGATAATGAATTATTGAAAATCAAAATCATTATGTACAACTCAAACTCGAATCGTGAAACTTAATCAAATTTGAAATTTGTCCGTCAAGTTGCTTTGTAAAATGTAATTGGCGAATTGAATATGACGGACGGAAAGACTAAGTTTCGTTATTAACTGAACTGTACGAAATCCTCAAAATAGAAAAAACATGAAGCTCATGACTTTAAAAAATTACATACTGTCAAGCTACCTTTTAACCTGATGCCCATTCGATGTGTTACTTTGTACAAGGATTCGAGAATATGTCAATGAAAATGCTTAACCCAGGATTGTGTACGTGTTGAAAGGCTCAAGTGAATGAAGTAAGGACAAATTTATCAATGTTTGTTTTACCGAGTAATCTATTTAGCTGAAGATCGCTTGAGATGGCCACTCAGGTTGTAACATTGGGGGGCGACGGCTTTACATATTGTCTTTAGCATAGAATCTCACAACATTTTTGCTACCGGTCACCCAAC
The DNA here is from genome assembly GCA_018251895.1 of Agathymus mariae mariae. Taxonomy (NCBI): domain Eukaryota; kingdom Metazoa; phylum Arthropoda; class Insecta; order Lepidoptera; family Hesperiidae; genus Agathymus; species Agathymus mariae. The sequence continues at coordinate 933 of DWPT01004163.1, forward strand.
GACAGACCATACTTGGTGTGCCCAAACATCAGTTACAATTAACCATTAATTGATTACTCATGAACCTTTTAAAACTTCACAAGTAATTTTAATTTTCTTACCAAGAAAACAAAAACATCCCTTTATTATATTACGTCGACAAAGTACTCGTATACCCGAGGAAACTCACACGTACCTGCAGATTAACAAGATAAGACACGATACAACACCACCCCGCTCCAATCTAACGTACAAGGGGTATGTATTAAAATGTTAATAAGTTACTCTGAAGAGATACAGTTAGTACCCTAAACGCTAAATTACAATGTCGAACTATACGCTCGGTCATCCCAATCGAGCTACTATGTCTGTATTGGCTTGATACGTTATAAAAAAAGAAAGGTTTTTTTATGTAGTTAAATATTTAATTATCTATTTAATACGTGTCGTTCCCAAATGCCGACACCCTCATACCCACCGTACAAATATTTCCTACGTTGTGGGTGGTATGAACACGTTCGAATTAATTATCATAAACATGTCCGGCCCGAGAACAAACACTTATCTGCCTCGCTCGGGAATAGAAGTCTGTACCTCAAGCTTGGAGGCGGTTCACTAACTAATATAGACCAATACAATACCGAACTACAGTGGTCGTTTGGATTTTCTTTACTTTCAACATGAAACGTATACGAGGGTCGACTTAATTCCCCTTCTGTAGTAAAGTAAAGATGCTCATTTCGCATGCTCGTTAGTTTAATATCTCGGTAAGTGTTTGTATTTAGTTAATAATAGACAAAGTATGACTTTATGTGTATATAATGTCATCAATACGACGTATTATAATGGTAATATAATAAAAAACTATTGCACAAGTGCGTTGATAAAATGAATCAAGATTTTCAATTTTGTCCGAACACAAAACTGAATTTTTTGTTTAGTAACCGCCCTCGCATTGCTTCAGAAAAACTTACGCTTGCGCCTTTAACGCCTAAAAATAGCACCTGAATTGTTTTAGGACTGAGTTTTTCTCGTTACATGAATTACGAATTATAATATTAATTTATAACTTTTATTATTACGAGTAAGTGATGCTCACTGCAATACATAAGTGAAAACCAGAACGAAATCGGGTAAGTCATTTCTGAGATTAGCGGGAACAAACGCACAAACATACAGACAAAAATTCTAACAACAAATGTTTTGTGTTCTATTTGTGTTAATAAAGATTCCAAATAATAAATCTCACGTACAGAAAGCGATCAGCTAGAATTTTAATAAATATGTAAATAGATTATTGATACTAGGATACTAGATGACGCTGTGAAAACAATAAATGATTGATAAAATGTTGTATACTCACAGAGCACGGTAAGGTCAATTTCTGCCTTCAATGTGTTGCTGATCATGATGTTCTTCGCTTCGCAGGTGTACCTCGCTTTATTGTCCGACGCGTCCGCCTTGAACGAGAGGACGTTCTCCGACATGCGACCGCTGGTTCTGTAACAAAACACGAGGTACGTGTTGGACTCATTCAAATTTACATTTAGTTACAATTGGCGGCAGGGGTACAGTAAGATGGGACGCAGTATATGTAAACAGCATCGATTTATTAATGTCTATCGTCAATCTTCGAATCTTTGGTTGTGTAACTTCTTAACGTGTTTACCGATTGAGGTGATATGCACAAAATATGTTTGATTTGTGTTCGTATATTGGTTACTATGCTAGCAGACGACAGGCTCATTGTACACAAATTCTATATTTATAATCTTAAATTTAACAGAATACTTACTATATTAGTATTCACATAATTAAATAAAATATTTTAATGGAATTTAAATTTAGAATTTCTTATTTCATTATACTATCATTCCTCCCGACAGACATCCAGATGAACCGGACGCACAGAACAAAACAAATAAGAGAACAGACGAAATAAATATAAATAATACAGCTGATAATAGAAGAGATGCTATAGGTTTTATTTTACATGACTTTAATATTATCCTAAAACTCTTTTTAACGGGTGCAATAGCTCTGAAGTCTAATTATATCTATGAAGCGCTAATAGTTCGATAGTATTTGTCAATTGTAAGCGATTAGAGTCAAGATATAAGCGGGGAAAGTTGACTTGGACATAAATTTATGCAGTTCTTTAGACCTCCAATGTTAGGTCGAATACCATAATATATGGAATACTATCAAAGGCCTCGTTGACATTTTGATAATTAATGTCAATTTCATACGCTTTTCCATTATTTTATGAACATTGACAGAATTAAAAAAGCACCCTGGGTAACGCGGCAGACACTGAAATCCTTATGCAAAATGACGTAACCGGATCTCGCACAATTCCAAGTTATTTAACTTTAAAATGTAACATTGTCCGTCGGTATCTCTCGCAAAAATTATTCATCCGCCGAAAGTTTCAAACTAGTCTTTGCTTCGAGAGATTTTGTAATATTTATAGAAAATATAAAGAGAGGTTAAGGGTGCTCGGAGTTTTGCAAGTTTGCGCACTCGCGGAAGCCTTCAAGGATTAACTTTTTATTTCTACACTATTTTCTGCAGAAAGCTTAGCATAGAATTTTTAATGATGGACTACAATAACTTCTAATGTGCCTAGTTGCGAGTTGCAGCAGTTCAAGTATTCATACAAAATTTTAATAGGCATATAATTTTTGGAGAATTTTTTAGACTATATTTTTACTTTATTTTAATTAGTAAATTAGTAGTTAAGCTTAAAATATAATAAATCGTACGTTTTAGAATATAAATATATTCTATTTCCATATATTATTATATATTGATGATTTATATATTCCCTAATAAGAGTGACATTTAAATAGTATGCTTATTATTATTTATGAATTATCGGGTGTGGTGATAAATTTGTCTTTAAGGTTGATGCTTCCAGAATCTTGAACTCTGTCTTCAACAAAGGTCCCGGAAATCTCTCTAAATCTCTCATAAAACCACGGGAGAAATTTAAGTAATCTCAATCAGCAGTTATGAAGTTATTCTGAAAGTTTAATATTCATGGATATGATTACCAAATGGCTAAAGATTACGAGGGAGTCTTAAAAACGATCCGGGGAAAGTTTTCTGTGACTACAACACATCAGATACTTCGTTTGTAATGTGTCCAGTTTCGGGGCTCGCTATTATAGTGTTAGGGTGACCAGGTAATAAATAGTAATAAGTAAAGCATTTCTTTTTATGATAATTCCTTCAATTTTACACAAAAAGCTATAACTTTGCGAGGTGCTGCAAATTTAAATCCTATTTACGTAGTAAGTATAAAATCATAGTTACGATCAAAATGTAACTCACATTTTTTTTATAAGACATAATTAATATATTAATTTTATTTAATCAATAAACAATATAACAAATGAAAATTAAATTAAGCATTTATGAATTATTATCACTTGAGAATGTCTCAATCGATTTGGCTTATGTTTTTCGGTTGAGTTCGTAATTGATAGGATAAAGTTTGTATGTTATAAAATTTATAGAGAATCCACCGAAAAACTCTAAAATTTGAATGGTATTTTTGTTTGAAAATATCTTAATGAAAGTGCGTTATTAAGCGCGCTTCTCATTTTTATCATTACTAAATTGCATCTATGCGAAGCCGGATCGAGTCACTAGTAGCAATGAAAATGTTTAATAAATGATAAAATATATTTATATTTTAGTGAGGATAGTGTCAGATGGAATTTCACAAAACGGCTAAAATATTTTACGTCGATGGAACCCGAATCCAAAATTCTATACCACCGGGAATATCCTTTCAAATACTGATTATCGAGAAACCCTAATCAGGGGTAAATTGTACAGAATATCAAAAGGCGAACGTGATTAAAATTCTAAGATATCTTAAGAGGGTTCAGGTAAGTTCTAAAACTCGCTGTTTGAATTTTGTGGCTTGTAACATTCATCGACTAATAGTTAATACCTACTTGTAAATTAGTATTTGGACATTAGAAATGATTTTCCTATAAATATGTATGTAATTATTCAGGTATTATACTAAAACTGTCAAGTACTTTGGACTTCAAAGCTTACCTAACGCAACAAGCCACTGTGCTGAGTGAGAACATTTTGCGATTAGTTTCCTATTTTATAACCCACATTTATGATATTTATTTTATACATTTTAGTGTAAACAGGAAAAGACTATTGTAGAAAAGTTGAAAGATGAAATTAACATATGTAAATAATAATATTAAATATTTGTTTTTTACAAATATTTATTTTACATTTTAAGTAAGTATTGTATTTCGTCATATTTGCTTTAAGTTATCCATACATATTAATTTCTTATCAGAGAGTTATTGCTGTATTGTATTAGATATTTTGTTAATATTAGTTGCTAACAAAGGAGCAGGGTTAACCGACTTAAACAGTCGCTATTAGACGTATGTAACACCAAGGGTGTCACCGTCGCGTCGTCGGCCAAGAACAAAGCGGAGAACCTCTTTTAAACTACCTTGTACTCTACTATAACACGTTAAAAACATTCCATGGTGAATGTAAAATGCGGGTGGTAGCAAACCAGTCAGGTAATGAACCCTACCAACATGCCCGAGTACCGTCAGGTCTAAACTGGACGAGATCCACATACTAGTTCGGATTAGAATTATAACAAAGTGACTTTTCTCTTTTCCACCGTACACTTCACTGTAGCTTCTAATTGTTTTACAAACTAAGGCACAAGCTACAAATAAATATTGCTATTTCTAGAATCACCCACAACAAAAAAGAATTAACATTAACCGCACCTTCTGTCAAGGGTCCGTGAGAAAACCACCCAAGCGTGGGCAATAACACCTGCCCACTGTACCGTGTGGAATCGGTATTAGAGATTCAATATACAAGAATTTTATTTACTTTGAGGCGTTATTGCTTTTAAATTGAAAAGAAAAGTGTTCTATTAAATTGTGTCGGTGTTAAAAAAAACGTTTATAAGATTTATTTTAACATTATTCTTGAATTGTTCTTTATTACAATTAGGTAATAGGTATTTAAAGCAAAAAAAAAATACCAAAAATTATGATAAGTTCATGAAACATTAATATTACGTAATGTCGTGTCCTGATCGAGTTTATCTATGTACCTACTGTGAAGTTGACAGTACCACGTCGATGAACTCTTATAGAACTCATTGTAAATTTAAAAATTACGTCTGAGATGGCGTCTGTTATTTTGCCGCGAAGCAGCTTACTAACTAGCCTAGCAACTTTTGTTTCGATGTGACGAGCACTGGATTCAGTAGCATAAATGAATTAATCCATACCTCAAGTGTAACAATATCTATTTAATCTCATATCTCCCTGCGAGACAAGATTTCTGACCTTTGAGACCACACGGCAATCCCATAAGAGCTCAGAGGCGACACCTAAATCTTTGTTGGTGTAAGCTAATGTACTTACATTACATAAATTAATGAGTTATATCTGTACAAAAAGATTTTATTCAGATATTATTCGTTAGTGGGATCATAAAAATATACGTAAAAACTTGCTAGCGAGTATCTTTGACGAGAACATCTATCTGGGGTACAGATATCTACGGTGCGGTCTCCAGTGTCCCAGTTTCCCACGCTGGCTCTGGTTACTGACCACAAGCTTCGCAACTATCACAGGTGTGAGTTAAGAGTAACAGGAGACTATTTTCTTACTACGGATTTCTCACGAAATAAGGTTGTAAAACAATTTTTGTCGTTGATAACCAATGATGAGACTTGGAAAATTTTCTTTCGAATCTAGTAAGCAAGATTGTATTCGTCGATCGAATCGAAATTTAAATCTGTGTACCGAAGAGTTCCTAATAATGTTTGCAAAGAAGTGTCAAATCTCTCAAGCGTTTATGACCTGACAATGCCAGCCGTGTTAGCGACCGCGAGTTATGGAAGTATTTGATGAAAAACATTTGTAAATGCTCATGATACGGTAAGCGTTGTATTACATGCGTTTTTCTTGGAGTCCTAGACGATTGGTTAAAAAAGGCCAACTGAATTTATTGCTCCCATACATTCATGTATCAAGTGATACGACAGTAAATAGAATAACATACATACTTCTGAACTATGTTAATATTATTTCGTTTGTGTTGTGTTTGGACTGTTATTATAATATACATTGTTTTCTTTATCAGAAACATTCATTATTTTGTACTGAGCGATGCGTTAACAAATTTTTCTTTTTCCATAGCCCAAAGGGTTGGTCCCGTGTGACCTCAATTAATATACTTTTATAATACATTATATCTGTTTTCAACAAAAGTGACCTTTTAAGATAAAAAATGTTTTCTTAGGATAGGATATGTTTCTTTAGGATACGAACCTTTTACGACGTATAAACAGTATTCAAGTTAAACAGTATTTAAAGTAGGTTAGAGTGAGACGGGGCCAGGGTGACTATCGGCTCACACGTTAATTAGGTACAGACTAAATTTACCACAATATGCTTCATATAGAAGTATCGTTGGCTCAATATCTAAAATTATTTAATGGAAAAAATCTGTTGCTTGACCACGAGATTGGCAGTTGATAGGCAGAAGCGATTTGGTTATAAGCAAAAATGGAGAAATTTGTAGTAAGTTGTTGAATTGCTCCTGAGACAGGAATGGAGACCCAGTCAAGTCGAGTCATAAACAGCCTTCATTTCAGCCAGCAACTGTGTTGTGAATGTCGACGACGGTAATAACCACTTACCTTTAGGTGGTTCGTTTGCTCATTTGTTGTATATTTGTAAAAAAATAAGAAGAGAATTAATCTACTCACACACACACACTCACCAAAAATCTACAAGTACTTCAACGTTATAAGTGTGGATTACCACTTCACCGAGCTTAAATTGACACATTTATAATTCAGAAATTGGCCTTACTAATAATTATTAGTTACAAATTTAATTTAGGAATTTCCTACTTGAAACGAAATATTAACGCTACAAAGTATAGTAACTACCTCGTAAACTTTATGCGAAAATAAACTTTAATCAAGGACAATAAAATCTAGTTCGGTATCCATGTCTAGCAGGACGTCGTGAAGTACTGATCGAGAGACAGTACGCTGCAGGAGCGTTAATTGCCGTAACGATTTTGCCATTCGGAGGGCCTGATAGGCTAATTAGAGTATGGTGTATTATTATTAAAAACATCATGTAAGGAATGTGTAATGTTAATGTACAGATAAATAAACCTAAACTCAACCAGATCACTATGCTAAGATTGCTTGTACAAGGGGCGCGATATCTATACATATAATAAACTGATCGCTTTCTGTACATGAAGGATATAAGCCAATATAAGGGGCCATTATTAACGCAATATAACCCAAAACGATAGTTAGAATTTTGTCTGTATGTCTGTGCGTTTGTTCGCGCTAATCTTTGCATCAGGCTAAATTTTGGAGTATTGGAATAAAAACAAATTAATTAAAACTGGTTAAGAAATAATGTCACTCCTCTTTTGTGGAGGATTGCCAACGTATTTTCAGTCAATCGCAATATATTTGCAAAATATGTAATAAAAACTTACACAATAGAAGTAAAAAGTAGTTTTTATTTGATTGATTAATACTTCGTTCTATTCAGAGATTGAGAGCTCATAGTTGTCAACCCTACTCCAAGTCGTGTTGTAGCCGTGATGAAAAGAAAGTATTCTCACGACGCACAGCCGAGCGTGAACATGTGTAAGCATTAGGTTAACTGTGTTTGTTAATGTTTGTATCTTACTAATTCTTATGTTGCCGCTTGATACATAATTAACTTGCATGCAGTTCAATTGTTATTTAACATTTAGTACAGTAATAGGATTGCAGTATTGTCGGTCACGAAATAATAGGATCACTGAGATCTGAGACGGAGCCTGTTCGACGATAAACTCAACTAATACTTTAAAACTCAAAGTTAATTAAAGCTGTTTGTTTCATGGCAAGTTTGTCTTGTATAGTAAACCACCCTCACTTCGCTTCAGACAAACTAAGCCTAACACTTAGAAAGAGCACCTGCATTGTTTTAGAACTGGGCTTTTTCCTTCAACGAATTAGAGATGTAATAATTTATAACCTTATTACGCTTACTGCAAATATATTAGTGAAAACCATAAAGAAGTTGTTAACTCCAATAAGGAGAAAAAAAATCGGTTGAGCCATTTCTGAGTACAAAAGCACAGACAAACTGATAAAATTCTAACAACTATTGTTTTGGGTTCAATTGCTAATGCAAGGCCCGAAATAATAGTTTTTCTCATATACCTATTCTATATTTACAGGAAGCGTCCAGTTACAATTTTATTATATGAATACATTACTAAACTCAGGTTGTATTATACGGAAACTTCTTGTAACTTGCAGATTTACCAAGTTTTTTTGTATAAATTAGTGAAAATAAATCTTATAATTTTGTACAGGGTGATTTGTTTGGATATAACAGACTCTATTAAATGGATGGACTATTTTATTCTATGTTATAATCTGGGCGTCATATAAAGTTTTTTTTGTAGGAAACCAAAATAAGTCACATTGGATTCCAATCCAAACCCTCAGCAATCACTATACCGTAGTTTTTCCTCAACCTAATCTTGCATACTTTTCCAATCGGAAGGTCATCAAACATACCCACCAGTACTAATATAAAAACGATTTGAATAAATCGCCGATCGCACTCCACGCGTCTTGTTAAAATTTCCATTTCCTTGGCCTGCCATCCTTCAGTCCTTTTATAAATTAACTTCCTTCAGTAGATTCACGAAAAATTTATTATATTTGGAAATATCCATTTTTTTATGGAAGAGGGCAACATTAAGGCATCGTTCTTTTAACTAATTTTATCATTCACTGGCAGTTCAACGTTTAAAAGTGTAAAGTGAATCTTCTTGATGAATGGCTCTCAGTAATCTTCGTTTCCTGTAAAACATGACTGCATATTTATTTTTATGTCATCAACTGACTTACGTGCTCATGAGCCATCTGAATATGGATAGTCACCGCCATATATATATTTTAATTTCAAAGGCAAGCGCGGTAGCAGTCAATTGCTGCTATTTTGAATTCAAATGAAATTTTAAACAGCTTACAATTGTCTCTTTGAGATTGCAACCTATATTCATAGAAAACAGTATAATGAATCCTTTAAAAGGAGGGTGGTAGCTAGTAGAGTAGTGTAGGTAAAAAAAGCCTACTACTATGCAAGAGTACCACTGCACTTACGTCCAGCGCCGTCAAACAGAAGGCACTGTTTGACGCCACTATTTAATGATTGCTTCAATTGTTGGTGCATACTTGAGTGGATTATGAGTAGGCGAAGCTAGGTTACACTGAGGTTAGCTGGAGATATTTACTTCCCAAAAGTCCAATAACAGTAAAAATTGAGTATCTGCTATTAACCAGATCGTGGTAATATCTGGATCGGCCAGCCAAGATCGTGGCTCTCCAAATATTTCACGAGGTTTGAAAATAGAATTGGCTTCATAAAGCCACCATAGTATTGAACCACAGTCTTGGACCATCTTTGGATATTAATGTTATCGATACGTCGATCACATAGCTATTACAAATAGCTGGGTAATACTGCTATTGCTTCATTACAAATTTTAATAATACATAAGGTACATATTATTCTACTCATAAAATGCTTAGAATGTTAAAAACCAAAACGTACGCTATTAAAGATCTTCTATTCGATTACGTTGTATTTGAGGATAAATCTCAAAAGAAATGAACTCCATATTCGGGTTCTTGTTGAAATTTCTATTTCCGGAAGGTTACCCTCAAGAGATTCAATCTTGAATTCTTATAAAAGTTGTTCAACCAATGGACGTTCGTTGAGTGACCCGTATTGGAGACTAAGGGACGCGCCTAGTTTATTGTGATTGCATCGGATAAGAGCAAGTGTAATAAACAGTAAAAATAATGCTTTAAGATCATAGTGAATTCGTAACTCCGCGAGCTCCATCCAATATCCAATAATCCATAATCCATCCTTGCATCGGTAACGGAAACATGATCCGTTACTTAACAATAAATTATTGAATCGAAATAGACGTTAATTTATATCAGACGTTAGCAGAAATCATTGCGTTCAGAGTAACAGGCTCTGGATTACTTTGTAGAAAAGATAACACACAAATACACGTTGACAGAAAGAGAAAGATATACAATAAACAAAAATATACACTTAAATATCAGTAAAATGTGGATTTATTTTCAATCTCAAGCATCCAAGTATTAACATTTTTTTTACTACAATTTCAATTAACGTATCAATTTTTTTTTTGTATAAGTAACTTAAATATTGTCAAAAATATTTTTTTTTGTGTTATGTAGGAATACTGAAAAAAATCCACATACAAAAACACGAATTTGTTTTATCTTCCAAATTCATTCATCTAGCACAGGAAAATGAGGTCTCTCCAAACAAGGGTCAAAATATACTGCCGATATGTACAAAAAGTTATTCGCATCGCATGGCCCACGTTACGTCACATGTCAAATTTGAAACCACAGATATTGATGGCAATCTAGATAACGCGCTGGAAACATATTGGGAAAACAGTGTTGTTCGGATGGAAACTGGGAAATTGTCCTCCAGTATCAGTATTACAGACGGAGATTTTTATAGTTTCAAGTGAATAAATGTAGGCATTATCTAGTCTAGTATGTCTGGATTGCCTGGCTTATGGGTGTAGAACTTGCCTTGCCATGCTTTTTTAAATATAAAATAAATTAATGCTTGATAAAAATCCCACCTGATGGTAAGTGGTGATGAGTCTAAGTTGTTGAATGCACTTACTTATAAAAGTGTATTCACTCTTCTCTTGAAGACTTCCACTTGCTGCTCCAATATGGATTAGTGAAAGAGTTAATAGATTTGTTGGAAGTTCTTATGTCACTAGGCTTTAAATGTCGAAGATTGCTATCCAACGACTTAATGACTTTCCCACACACAGGAGCAGAAGAGAGAAATAGAAAGACGAAGAAAATTTTCCACTATCAAGAGGGGTTCCTATTAGTACTTTTGATCATTTACGTTTGATCATTTACGAATCGTGTTCGATTCTCCTCCCACAAGGAGAATTTAAACTTTCATATACATTAGCGATTTGATAGAGTTCACTTTACATATCTTTGTCAACGTTAAAGATAAGTTTTAAAACATAGGTTAAATAGAAATAACATTCGAACCGTTCATACATTCAAACCTCCGCCCAAGGAATATGTAGCTTTTAATACGCACGTAAACTTAAAACATTAATAGAGTATACGCACGTGGACCATTGTGCCGGGAAGCTGAACTTCCTAGTTCTTGCCCAACAGTGGCGTGTCAAGGTTTACAAACTGATAAGTAATGATATCCGTTTACTCCTAAATTACCGACGCCTTCGGACAAAGCCCCGCAATTCCCCACAATGTTAGTTTCACGGTGACCTGGTTTTCGTATGATGGATTTCAAGACTCAGATTATTTCCCCCGAGTAATAAGGTTTTGTGTTTAGTTGAATGGAATGCTCTTATTCATCACGCTGAATGGAAGACGCTCCGCTAATTGAGAGAATGATATAGGAATTCGTGAGTTTTATAAGTTCTATTGGGTGTTTCGTTAATTCATAATAATAAACTCGAAATAATAATAACACACAAAATAAGAAAATACCCCCCGACGACCCCATAACCCAGTTGGTAGTGACCCTGACTGCCAAGCTCGGGTTGCCAGGTTCGACTCACGACCGGAGCAGATAATTTGTGTCATGTGACAGACAAATGTTTGTTCTCATTGCTATGAAACAAACTTTAAGTATTAAGTGATGCTTACTGCAGTACATAAGTGAAAACGTCCTCGTTCGTTCTTGTACAGAAAGCGATAAGACATAGTTCGAAGTATTAATTATCGATACAAATAATGAAATTGTGACGGGAACGAATCTGTACATCGAATATTTTTATAAATTTTGTCTGTCTGTATGTCTGTACACATATAACACAAAAAATACTGAAGAAGCGCAAGTGATTTGAACACATTCAGGTGATTCTTGGTATATTTACAACTTATATTATGAGACATAATGTAGGATACTTTTCATCTCGGGAAATGGATTTTATCCGCCGAATTTCCCAAAGAACACAGAGAACTGATTACTAGTTATCGATCATTTTGAGCGGTGGGGGGTTGAACCATCTCTGTGCCAAGTCACCTTTACATGTTTGCTAAATGCGGGTGCTACGCCCCTATTTCCTATTCCGTCTATTCCCCTACTACTGTTTCGGAAAGGTGCTTTAACATTGAGGAGAAGAACCGGCGAAAGAAGCACTCCTCAGCACATCTCTTAAATATAAATGTATATATAATATAATAACAAAAGTTTAAACCTGTGCGGAACCGGTTTCGACACTATTATTTCCAGGCGTCCTTGTAATTAATATTATCGTCTATACTATAATATCCTTTACCTATAAGCTGTGTTTTAATTTGTTAAAAATGCATTTATATCTGAAAATATAATATTACTTGTCAAAACAGTTAAAGTTGCATTTAAAAGTATATCCGTGTATCACACCCGTGATATACAGCCTTGGCCAAAAGTATTAGGCACCCTACAACTTGCTGCATATTTCGGGTATAAAAAAAATAAAAC
>DWPT01004164.1:0-13555 GCA_018251895.1 Agathymus mariae mariae
CCCTCCCACTGCATTCGCGCTGGCGCCGCGTCAGACGCGAGTATATAAAAGCCACGCACGCCCCTCCACTTCAACTCAGACGCATGGAGTACTCCGTAGAGGTCGTTTGGCACGAGCGAGCGCTTTGCTAGGCACCTGCCGGCCACTTACGATAACATTCTAGTCACCGCGCAGCTGAAGCTCGCGTAACGCGGTCTACCGCGCGTTCCTACGAGCAGTGATATGTGCAATAGCTCTACTTACAAATTATAAATAATTGTGATAATTTATTTAAATTAGTTATTACTTACGCGCGTCGTCTAGACCGTGATACGGCTGTGAATGAAACTGTGGAATTGAAATGTTGTGACTGCCCGACTGGAACGTGTTACCTGTGACCCAGCCCAGTGTGTTCAGTTATTCTTGCGTCGAACCGTTTGCCACGATGGTTGGGAACAACAATACTATGATGGCGATTCGTATCGTCCACAGCAAGCTGCGTAAGCGTGAAGAGCATTCCGCTTCGGTGCACCCAGCCGAAGCAGTGCTCCAGGCTTCGCCGCAACCACCGCCTGAGCCTGTTGCCTTCCGTCAGCAGCCCTTGTGGCAGTTCCCACCGCCGCTGCCTCCGCCTTACGTCTATCCTCACGATCAGGTAAGTTAATAAAACATTACGCACGACAACATAACGCGCTCATTAATATCTCACCTTCGAGAATGGAACCAGTTGCAACATTTATACTTGACCTAAATGTTATTTTAGTCTCACGCTAGTAATTTGTTAATTAAGGCTATACCATCTCCTACTGCGACTCAGCCAGACAATATGGAAAGTTAGCAGCGTCGATATCAACATTCAAAAGAATTCGTGACTGGTGCGACCCACGTCCCCGCCACGCGAGAGAGAGTTGATTTAAATGGCATGGCCACGATATCTAAGTGCGAAATAATAATTTAAATTATCCCCGTCCCGACACGCTCGCGAAGTAGAAAGCCGCACAAGGCGAGCATGTTGTAACCGTTCGACCTTCTTTCTTTGTGGCAATGGCGTATCTGCAACAAAAGACGCTAATACAAACGGTCCACTTAAATTTACAACCTCTGAAATACTCTAACCTCATTATCACGGTCTGTTAACTGGGATACCGAGACCAACAAATGCAACAGTTTCGTCGTCACATTGTTTGCAATATACGTTCGGCCATATCGAGACGGCACCAGGAAGCGAAGAATGCTAATGTGCCTTTGAATAGTGTATTCAAGGCTTGCTCATATACATGGCCTTAACGTTTCCTAGATATCTTCAATGAAAAAGCTACTTAGTTATAGGTCGGTGTCTTAATCATATCATTTGGAACATTTACAATAAGTACTGGTGTCACGGTACACTTAAACTACTTTCATCACGTTTGTTTGGTTGGCAACCGTTTCTAAATGTAGCTGACTTGCAGTTTAACTGGAAATCGTTTCAACATCGGGGCAAATGCACCTAATGCATCGGAGACGGTAACGGAACTACTAAATCGGGCACCGATCTTCGGGTCAACAAACTTATTCCAGTCGCGATTCAAAGAACCGGTTTTAAATTTTCTTTTCTTTTCTTTCTAGGACAACTTGATGCAGCCGATTGGCAACGAACGTGCGAGTTTTCGCAGTCTTCGCAAGAACATCGGTGGTCGTTGGAAGCGACTGGTGAAAAAGAAGCCTGAACAGGAGGTGTACACGATCCCGCCCGAGCTAAAGCCGCAGCTGAAACAAATCTACGTGTATTAACCGCCTCAACAACATACTTATTCTAGCAGCTCAGAAGCAGGATACTTCGATGCTGATCAGATGATTGTTCTCAACCAATAACTCCGTGGTTGTAATCATAATCATATCTTTACTCGAATATCAAAATTAAATAATCTGTCTCCAAGGGCGCCTGGCCCTCTTTCTCACATATCGTTTCGACCAATTAATTTTTAATGACCAATATTCTATTGTAAATCTTCTTTCATTCGCCCTTCATTGTGATGTCAAGCCTAGATATGTATTATTAAGTATTAGAACACTGATGTTTGTGTTGCGTTGCCGATATCTGAATGTTGTGAGCATGAATGATAGTCAAATGAATTTAGTTTTATTTAAATTTAACGTTATGAATGGCTTTAGGAAATGCGGTCGCGCATAATAGTGACGAAAATCCAATAATTATGATAAAGGAACGAGATGCCTTGATAACTGTAATATTGACTAAGGATTTGTAGTTGATTAACTTATTGTAGACATGATCGTATTCTTAGGCGAACTTCGATCAAATAGTTTCGTAAAGCCTATATTATGTATGACTGTTTACTGTGTGGATATTAAGAACACCTTATTGTTTGATGCAGTATTTTATATCATCGTTTTGTGTTGTGAGTGAGACTGACACATGGTACAATTTTAACATAACGTCACCTACAAATGAAATATTTTCTGATATTGTAATTTCTTCACCGTCCATCTTTATTCATGGACTTGCATTTTTGTCAGAATTACGCACTAAACTTACCGTAGATGGACGCAAGATGGACTGTATGTAATTGTATTTTTCAAATGTTGAGTCATATCAAAATGTAGACATTGTTTTTAAATGTTGCGTTAAAAGCATAACACGCTGTAGTGTAATTTTCAGATTTTCGCCCGGTCTTTACCTGCTGTGATATTTTTGAAAATATAAGTGGAAAAATTAATTTGTTTTTCAATGGAACTTAATTGTTTTTGGACAGCCTGGTCAATTACTCAGGAAAGACCGAGGGTCGAGAATTTCGATAGCTCATATTGAGCTTGATATTTTGAGGATTTAAGTTTGTAGCTAATAGGTACAATAAATTCAGCCATTAATACATACTTCGGTTAACTTAACTGTATACAACTTACCATACTATATTATACAGGTATATTTTAACAGCGTGCAAAGTTACATTTGTTTTAAACTATAATCTGTCATTGACATTGAAAAATAAATTCCATCGTGATATTTTATGCATTTTCTTTCCTCTTTTCTACTAGTTTACGTTATTGCTTCAACACCAGGTACTATTTCAGCCATAACAAAAACTAATTACTTATCCACCTTAAAAATATATACCCTCGGTTACAAACAAATTTCAATGTGAGAAAAAACAATAGATATTGAATTTAATTTGCACTCTAGAACCAAGTAAAAAATATTATACTTCGATACGTAATTAAATGTAAAATTATGAAATGCTAAGACGCTGTGACTACAGTACTACGGAGTTCATTGCCCTCTGTTTCAAAACAATAATATTACGTTTCTACTATACAAACATTACACGTATTGCGTTAGATGACTTAAAACTTTTAATTTGTTATATAAGAAAACACCATAAATATTAAAATTATAAACTAGTGTAATTTTTTTCTGTAAGGCGCCATCTATAATATCGACTAATAAACGTTATGCCATATTTTTTGATATAAGCGCCATCTATATTAAAATGTATGAAACGTTATTGTTAAGTCTCATACTTGTGTATCAGAGCCATCTACTTTCAAATAGAACGTTCATATAATTTAAGCATAAAGTGCCATCTACCAAAATATTATAGATCTAAATGGTAATGTTAGTTAACAATTTACATTAAAGGTTTTTAGTTTATTCACAAGATGTCAGTATTTTATATACATGTTAAGTAACTAAGAATAATGTACTGGTACTATTAATAAAATTGTAACGAAAGAAAATATAAGTGGAAATAAATGAACACGTGTTTCACTTTATCATCACCTTTGTAACTTAAATGCGTGAAAACGAACAAAAGAACTGTAATAACTTTTCATTACAACATTTATTAACACGCCTTCTTCATCTTACATGAACAGTTACTGTTACGTATAATTTAGACACTACTTAATATTTATTTTGTTCTGTCAGCTAATGGAACGATCTGTTTAATCAAAGATCACTTGTGCGGATTATGAAGAGTGATGCGTGTTCCCAGATCTTTGAGCGAGTTGAGGGTTGTATTTTTATGTGATGTACGTGTAGGATTTGTTAATAGAACGAAATGAAATGGAAAGTCTGAGCAAAATTTAAAAGAGCGTGACGTATGAATGAAGGAAATAAAAAAAGAGCGATACGATGGGAATGATGAGGAGAGATGTTAGTCGAACTATTTAATAAAAATGGTCATAGATAGTAATGGTAATTGTATTTTCTTCCCAAGATTACATATAATACGATTACATAATAATGTATAACTGAGCCGGTATACTGATTTATTTCGAATATTGTGATACTTATCTTACATAATTATGTGTTGTCTACACGTTGTCGGTTTTCCGTTAGACCTTAAAGGGTATGGACCTCTTGCGGTCGTAAACTGTGAAGGTAAGGTAATTGCTGTAAAATCATTGTCCAGTTACCACTGTATTTTTCGATATATTTCGGTATGTATAGATGATATTGAAATTCAAAGCACGTTCACTCCTAACAAATAGTCTCAATATGTCTTATTTGTTCCAACTGTTTCGAACGTTATTATATCTTTCTGGTATTTATGTAATTCAGGGATGATTAGAGAGTATTTACAAAGAAAATAAGAGGTTAAAATATATATTTTTGCGACTCTGTAGTCCAATTACTAGTGTCCCCGAACAGTATTCTGTATTTGATTCCCGAGACAGACAAATGACAGTTAAATAGTTTTTTGTCCGTCCATTACCGTTGTCCTCGATTTTTTGGCCACTGCTGTACCGGGACTGTACTTGAAATAGAAATTGCTATATTTTAAAAAACGTACCAATAAGAAATAGTTGTGAGTTGCTAGTAGATTATACCCGCAACTGTTGCAACGAAATGACTGGATAATTAAGTATTAAGATACTGTCCTTGATATCCATTGTCTTTCTACATCCGAAGTGCATTCATTGGCTTCCCACTGGAAACTGCATCATACATGAGGCTTTCTGCCCGTTAATTATTAACGAACCCACAACAAGCACCTCAAACGTCAACGACGTTCACCTCGCTACAAACTACGTGGGTCTAACGTTTGAGATTGACACGTCTACTTAGCGTAATGATAGCTCTAATGACTCTCGAGACACAATGGGCCTTATTTATGTACCAATGCTAACCGCCCCTAAGATTACTTCTGAAATATACAGTTACTGACGTAACCAACAGACGCAATTTACCAACAACCAAACGTGTTAAATATTTTTAATACAAGGAACTCGCCTTCGTTTGATAAATTCCGCGACAGAATATCTTCCTCTTGAAGCGCAAAGTACATATATTATTATATTTACATTATGACTAACAGAACAAGTTCCAAAGATGCCAAGAATCATGTGAATCTGTTAAGTGGTTTTAGTGTAAATGTTAACCGGTTTAACAAATGTTTATTATATAAAACATGTGTTGTTGCGGACACTAAATATTCTTTCTTGTTGAGGGTTCCTACGATCTTCAAACAGCAAACCATTACGAACGAAGAAGGGAGACTTGAGAAAACAGCTTTTGCTTTTTACCAATGAATATTCCTATCATTTTTTATTCACAGTGCTCCATCACAACTCCATCAAAAGGCAAATTAAAATAATAATTATCTATCTTGCGTTTAATACTACTGAATAATGTAACTATTGTATAATATACAAACTTCATCGGCGGTAATCTTGCAAAGGGCTGCGGTTGCGGGATCGCGACATGCGGGCTGTTGAATTAAACTTGTTGGGATAAAACCAGCTTTCATGTTTTATTTACCAGTCCGTGTAGTCTAATGAGTTGCTCCACTCAGTCGCCTTGATTGCATCTTAGTTGAAGGCGAGTGATAACAGTTTTACATAACACAATACTGTGCAAAATACAACCGTAATTAGAGTTACTTTGAACTAACCTAAGACACAGTGTTACGAGGGGTTGTGCGTACACATGCACACTAATGATATCTAACTTGCACCCAGATCTCTAATACATACGAAGCCGCCAGTGGCGTGCAGTTTATTCGAATGGACATTAGGTGCATCAGGTGTACTCGTACAGAAATATAATTGTTTCGTTAAATATAATTCAATATCCAATAAAGATTATGTTATTATCACTGACCACTTATAATATCAGTAATGGCAATATTAAAACTGAGTATTGAGCTAAATATGGTTTTTGAATTTAAGAAAGTCGAAGAGATTTCAAGAAAGTCTCTCTCAGTAACTCACTATAATTCATTGATGTTTGAGTCCAAGCTGTTAGCTGTCATAGATACTCCCTGCTGATAAACTTGTCAGAATAGCTCAACGGTACCTTCACCTAAAACGAAAAATGTATTTAAAGTATATCAGTTGCAATGGTGGAGTCAGTTAACAAGCTCACTTTATTCTTGGGCGTTATATTATTGGCAACAAACTTTTGTAAGTCGCAATGGAGACAAGAAGCAGCGAATATTACTCGAGACCACATCCTAGTTACAACCTTTTGTTCGGAACGAAAAGGCTAGGATGTTTGACCAGACCATGCATTTATGTGTTATTACCAACCGACTTCATGGTTTTTTTAATGTAATATAGGAGGACTTTGGCGATTTGTATCACGTTTGTCCAGCGCAAATTAGTAAAAAGTCAGTGAGCAACTTTAATATGGCTTAACGATTGTTTTTTACGTTAACTGATCCTCCGAAGCTAGGAAGCGTTTAAGAATTTTTATTACGAGCTACCTAGCAACTACCTATTCTATTACTTACCGTGCGTAAAATTAATCAACTGGATAGTTCACTTACAATAAACACAGTAAAAATAGATTAATTCAATTTGATCACCGAGCACTTAGTCAATGATAACGGCGTCAATATTGAATATAAAATTGCCGCAAAGTGATCAATTTACGTGGCAAACGTGTCATTCTGTTAATGCGTTTGTAGTCTCTGATTGTCACCTTGTTTCAATTTGCGTGTTCTGTTAATGGATTAGAACAATTTGTTATAGAATTTAGGGCATCCGTCTTTCCAACTGCAGCACTGAATACAATCGATACACGTTGACATATAAAGAAAGAAAATTAACAAGTGCTAGTTAATATGTATACATAGCCGATCACAGCGTTGAACAAGTCTTGAATAAGATCTTTTGAATAAATTCGTTTATAGTTTTGAATATTTAGTCTTCATTAAACGTATCTATTCTTTAACTAGTGGCAAGTTTGTGGTATGTTTTGATGAAACCTCTTTTTTGACACCTATACTAATGCATATCGATTTATTTACAACCTTATTTTAACAAGCTCTGAACAGTTTTTGGAATTATTTGGCTTGGTTTTTTATTTCATTTATTTGGCGGTTTGGTTTCGAGTCCAGGTAACTTACGCGCGTGTGTTAGAATATAAAATGTTTTAAAGTTGTGACCATCGTTGTACCGTATGACCTAGTATTTTATAATATGTAGTATTTTTAAACAATGCATTCTCATTCGTGACCTAAAACATTTTATCCTACGTAACCAGCAACAACGCCATCAGGAACTGTTCGTCGTTAGAGGAAGGCAGAGCTTTGTGCGGTTTGCGCTCATCTGCGCTCGGAGCACCAAAGCCTTAGCGGATGGAAGCCGTTACGGAAAATGAGTACGTAGAGTAAGATTTATTGTACTATTTCTATTTAACATAAAGTCAGATATTCCACCATTTATTTGATGAAATTGTTATTAAGAAATGTTATGTGGAGTCAGTTAGACAGAGTTTGCATAATTAGGTATGTACTTCTAATAATCTTATGAACTTAATTGTTATTTCTATAGTAAATATCCTCCGTAGCTCAGTTAGTAAGGATCTCATTTGCACTTTGATCTTGCTACTTACTTATATTTGCTCAAAGTCAAAGATTATACGTGTTCATGTCGAGAGGTGATATTCGCGTTACTAGGATACGTAAATACTAAAATGAACATTTAATTATTTTCAATTAAACTATTAACAATCTTTTATCGTAGTATTGTATTTATATGGGCTCCTTCGATAGGAGATGACCTGCTATGTAATGTCTAAGTCAATTTATTTTTGTAGTAAGTACGTAAAACTATACATTTTTTTTACTATACACAGATCTCTGGTTCATAACAAAATTACTTTGATTAAGAGAAAGATATTTTTTTGCTTTGTCACTAAAAAATAAGGGGGACTCCCGCTTCAATCTTTGCCGATAACGCTTCGATGATACTAGTAACTAGTTACAGTTGGCTTGTTTGTTCGTTTGTCGGCTACAAACGATAACAGATTTTTATTGTGCTTGATTTCAACGAGTTTCAAAATTGACCTTTTGTGAGAAAAGCAAATTTAAACATTGATGATAGAATATTATAGTACCTATTGCAGTAATATGAAACGTTACTAAATGACATACTCAAATAGTGTATACACTAAAAACTTGACTAACATCCAGTCACGATCCCTTAGTTCGTAACGTCAATCCCCCGACAGACACTAGAGGGCGCCGCTAGACATAGGGACCTGCTCGCCCTTGTGCCAACTACCTTAATTGTAGGAACTCCACACGTTTTGTCTCTTTTATTTTCAATCAAGAATAGTTTTATACTATGTACCTAATATTAAAAGATATGTTGAATTTAATTGGATATGTTTTCTTAAATAGGCCATATGGTAATAAATAACACAGTTGTATATTATATTTGTATAACATATGTATATTATGTAACGTTGTATCTGAAATGGCAAAATATTAATAAATAAGTCATAAAGTAAATAACTAGTTTTTGGTAATAATAATAAAAGCAGTTTACTTCTATTAATTTACCTACCTAAGCTACTACTGATATTTTTTTTAATTGACGGCATAGGTGTGTTAGTTATAAATGGATGGCTTTAATAGTTCTGCGATTTGTAATTGTTTGTTGACCTGCATTTTCTAAAACGAACTAATTTTATTTAGAAATTATCTGTAAATATGTTACAAAATAAATGAAAAGAAGTGTATGAAGAGAACTATAACAAAAAATGGCACGTACGCACGTAAAACAGCTTTCAATTGGATATATAATTTAATATGACTGCAACTGGTTATAAAAAACAAAAGGAGTATTAGACGAATCTTTATAGGCTGGCAATGGCTACACATGATCAAAGACAATGCTCAAGTTGCACGTGAGTTTTAATCATCTCTCATATGTATATGCACATTATATTCTCCCCTATTTTTGGTTCGGCTTGCATGGCCCGTTTTAAAATATCTCAGTTCTTGTAAAATTATGGTAAGCCTACTTCTCTTCACCCTTTCCGATGTTTATATGCAGTAATAGTTGCACTTAGCAGGTTTCCGACCGTACCTGTTTCTAGCGAGAAAATTGGATGCTTTCGCTACTGTTAAGGTTTGATACTTCTATTACATCAAGCGTAAAGCGTGACTTGGCCTTATTGTTACTGTAATGACACGAATATTCTAATGATAAATTTGCAATGCTTACAATTGGATTCGGGTCTGCTACAAGTTATCCGTGAACGGATTGACTGATTGAGATTATATACGTGCACTATGTATGTGTCAAATCAAACTATGTATTGCAATATACTTATTGTTAATGTATTTAACTTGTACTAAGTTTTGACGGCTGATATAGTTGTGAATATTATAATTAAGAGTCGATATTTTTACGTGAAAGTATATGTAATATTATTTTTACAAGTGTTAAAATCAGAACAGGTAATAATTCGTTCGGTTGAGCTTATTATCTGTGTATTATGACGCGACGCACCGAAGACCAGGGCGCGTTGACATTGATTGTAAACGTAACCTATTTGAGTTTGTAGTCTACTTCGTAATTAGTTGCATTGAAATCGTGGGTCAACTATTAATAACGAATTTCTAATTTCATTGTTTTGAATAATGTATATGACAAACATTTAATCATATATATATTGATGAATATTTGTGTAAAATTTCTTATTTTAAATGTACGTAGTCTAAACATTAACATCATATTTTACAATTTTTTTTAAAAAAATATTTGTACAGTGCACGTATTCATATGTTATTAATGAAACTCTAAATGAAATGTTTCAAAACCCGCTGCTTTAGGCTCTAAGCTCAACCAACAAATTTTGAATTTTATTTAGTTTAAAAAATCAATAGGTTTATCGCAATTTATTCAATTTAAGCAACAGACAGTTTAAAATCAAATATGGATATAAATTATCCCGAATACACAGCTTCTCATTTGTAATACAGTGCATTAAATGTTAATTTAATTCGGGGACGAACGCAATGTGGGCGTAATCAGAATTGTGCTTTGCAATTTCAATAAATGACTTGTATTACAACGGAAGTGCTAATAGAAACTGTTATGCATTTTAATTGTATTGGCAGGCTTTAATATAGGACGATTCCGGGCTGAATATTTACAATATTTATATTACAATTTCATCACTTCTACCTCACTACAAATGAGTCAATTGCAAGCGCACCACGTCACTGACTGTTTGTGTTCTAGACAAGTATCAGTAGGAACTAACACGTTTTAAGTGATTACTATGGACCATCTTCACCTGTACACAACTTAAGAAACGCAGTTCCTTAATGGCAGCAGTAAGAGAAGTACTGGTAGACTTATAAAACGAAAATAATGTTTTTCTTACCTTCTCATTTCGTGGCCGACAACGCGTCAGTGATATCTTTGGTCTCACTGCTATTTGACGCCATATAAAACGCGCACTCCAAATTGTCAATGACCCAGAAGTCATCGACTAATTAGAACTTTTATTCTCCGGAGGGAGATCGGCTGTCTCTGCATGAGACATTTTAATGATGAGTGCTTCAAGAAATTGTTTAGACTGATTCCTACGTCATCCTTCCATTACTGTACCGCTCGCCGAAGATTGAAGTTTAATCTACATCGGATGGATGCATGGCAATCCTCATAGTCCGACTTAAGATGTCGTTTTGAGCGCGTACGTTCAAACTATGGAATGAGCTTCCTTCGGAGGTCCCTCCGAAGCGCTACGACACTTAGTTCTTCAAAAAAGACAGAAATAGCTCTCTTTCAGGGCCGACGATGAAATGGCAGCTCTTCTGGGATGCACGTGTCGATAGACGACGGTGACTACTTAAGATCTGATGGCCCATTTGATTTTTCATTAGTCCTTAATACTATGAAGAAAACTTACAACAAATGCTTGTAAAATTTTCATTTATATATGGGAAACGAATTTACGTGTTCTGCTTCTTAATGTATGTATACAATGTTTTAATACTTGTTAGGTTTAAGTATTTTTCACAGGTTCCAGAAAATCTACTAAAATCGTTTTTATAGCCTTTTCCTATATTCATCTTTGCAGCGAGACTTCACAGGATATTTACATTCTCCAGTCTTTCGAATCAACTGTTTTAAGACAAAATTTACAGGCAGAACCTTAGATCTCCTAGGAGCAATACCTTAACTACGAATTACGTGTTTGTTATGGTAACAGCTGGCATTCAACCGATATATAATCGAAAGACAGGTCATCACCTATGGACATCTGCAAAACACTAGAGGTATTGCCACCATGAAGAATTAATCATCCAGAAAAACTAGCTCTCTGCAATCAGAATAAGGAAAGTTAACGGTGTATGGTTAAACTAGGAAGAAAGATCAAATTATCTATCTAAGAAAACCTGCCTTAATATCTGATTACCGTCGGCAATTAATTAAAAAATAGGTACGTAGATTAGGGACTTCCAAAGCTACCTAATGTAATTACTTCGTCTGTTGTGTGATGCGACACAAGAAGTTGACTTGTACTCAAGGATGGATGGAGCTTTTTTTGCTTCATAATTTTATACAATATGCAACTATATAACTTCATTCTTTTCTTAATTCAACTAATTATCTCATTAATGAAACCGGTTAACAGTCCTAACATTATTTACAAATTGAATTTTGAACGATATTTTATTTTATCGATTGTTATAGCTCGTTTTAGATGAGACAATTCAGTTGTACTCCAGTACAGGCGTCGAAATTAATTGAATAAATCTGCATTTGTGTTATGCCCACTACATTACGATAGTTATTTCTAATTCGGTTCAGTTGATCACTGACGTATTATTTTATAACCCATTCTGCCACGCCACAGATGTGACTTTCATAACTCAAACATTTTTATGTGTTTTCAATATTCAATTCAATTTTCAATCGAACATTGTTTTCACCTGACATAAACTAACTACTGGATTCCGCGCTCGAGCTTACCTATTATAATACATTGGATGCTTTTTGATATCAATACCAAATTAATAGATAAAATATATATAAATCCTGATTACCCGATGTGTGAGTGAGTAAGTATAAATTTAAATCTATAAATAACATTGAAGACATCACCGATGCGTTGCCACTTAAACGAAAATGGTGAGAATTTTATAAGCAAATATCTACTTGTAAAGTGGCTCTCCATGATTCCAACGCTAATTTATATACGAGTAACTCGTAGTCTCTCGTGTGAACGATATAATTTTTCATTTAATAATTATTTCAAACATAATATCTTTAATATGTCCATAAAACAATGATGTCTTAGACCTGATTACTACTACAACGATGCTTCAGGACTCGTCCTATTTCTGAGATCATTTCTGAGATTCGTGAATGATCAATTCTCCAATGTGTTCTCCGTTGACTGATGTAGCTTATTTTAGCAGTATTGTAGCCACATAAATGGATATCTAGCAGCTATTAACTAGCTTCCTATAACTTGTGTGAGCAGATCTTGGCGTTCAGTTTACCAAAGACCACAGAAACGGCACCAATCCTGTTATTTATGCAGCATCAAGGTCTTAGGTCGACCATCTCACGTAGATCCAGATAATATCGTTATTATCAGGATAGATTTGATCTCTTTCGAATACTTGTCAATAAGGTGGTCGTTCTAGTAATCTTACCAAACTCATGCCTTGGATTGTATATTATGTATGGAAAGTTTAGGTCGAGAGCTCTTGTCTGTCTTTGTGATGTTGACACGATCTCCAATTGCGGACTATACCGTTCAAGCTCAATTTAATGGAGAAAGATTGGTTTAGATATTTGATTTAGATTTAGCGTACGTTTGCTATAGTGAGATCTTAAGTTAGGCTTGTTGATTATAATGTATAAAACTTTAATAGCTTGATAGAGGCGTAACACTGCGACGCCATCTTTTATGGTATAGACCAGTGGTGAGGGCCAGAATTATAGAAAAAATGCATTTTGTGTTAAAACTTTTAATCATAATATTATAAAAACATTACAGCATTACACACATGTGTAATGTCGATGGACCATCGGCAAGCCGGATTAAATACTTTCGTGGGCCGGAGTTGGCCCGCGGGCTGTACTTTGCCCATCACAGGTATAGACTATAGAATATAGTCACCCCGAACGAATGCACTAAGTGTGGCATTCTACAACACTACAGACACCGATGTCTTCATATTAATTCCTTAGAGCTTTCCCCCACATTATTAAGTGCTCGACAGCTTTCGAAAAAAAGTATTAGTAGGTAAAATGCCGTTTAAACGAGTCACTCCCCCAAACTGTATTATAGTATCGAAATCCTTTCTGATTTTCT
>DWPT01004165.1:0-13552 GCA_018251895.1 Agathymus mariae mariae
CTCGTTGTTCACCTATCACAGATGTGCAGTAACTTTATTGGGGGTGCCTAATACTTTTGGCCAAGGCTGTATATTATATCATTTATTACCTTTACATATTAGAATAATAAATATGAACAATGTAGTTTTTCAGATTCAATATCTTGGGTGATGGATATAAAAAAATCTTACCGATCATTTCATAAAAAACCCCGCGGTTTAATCTTTTGACATGGGATTAATGCGTTACGTCAAGCCATCATTTCTTACCCACCCTTCCATTACCGCGTCTTGTTTATAAAAACTTCAAAATATAATCACGAGTCCACGATGGCAAAAAAGTTAACCAATAAAGCGTACGGGTGATGTATGTCCGTGTGTATCTTCTCTTTGGATCGAGAGAAATAACATTGTCTAATTGTATAGACATTTAAATTAGGATCCAAAAAGTAAACACGAAATCACCCGAGACGTAGCTGGCCTCCCTTTTTGTAGTGTCTCGTTTGTATCCGTATCTCGCTTGATTGATGGCTTCAGGTCTGCGGCAGGGGCCCAAGTTTAATGGACTTCTGACGTTGATTTAATAAAAACCCTTCATTACACCATCAAAAGATGTCAGGGTCAAGTCCGCTCGGTCCCGAACGAGACAAGTGATATGCCGTAATTATTCAAGGCTAGCGTTCGTTTAAATCGTGTACCCTAGAAGGTGCAGCGTATTTTATTATATTTTGCGTTTTGAAATCCTGGAGTAAGTATATTATGTAGAAAAATATCGACATTTATTTCCGATCACTAAGACACGTACCCATCAAAAATAGCCCAGCAAATTTCTTCCTTAAAGATCAACAGTTCTGATGAAATCCAATCGAAAAGGTTGCCGAAATGACTAACGACACCAAGCAAGCGGGACGTCAGCGGCCATTTTGAAATTATTACGCCCAAAATGTTGCACGCGCGCATTTTAGTAGCTATGTCGTTTCCATAAAATCCTTTATTTTTCTGTTCAATCTGTTTTCTGATGGTTAAAAATTCTGTAGGGTCCCTAATAAAGGCAAACTTTATTTGCTCGATTTCGGCTACCGAAATGATGGGGTCCTTCGCACTTGGTGCAATCATTGAGTAACAATTTGAATACGGCTTTCGTGTCTTCTTGCTTGTCCTTTTTACGCGACACGGGGTTGTTACACTGGAATGATTCTGAGAAATCTTAAGCTTTAATTAGAGCCGTTGCGCCATAAAGCAGTGTTGTTTTTTTACCAAAATATTTGGCTGGCTCAAGGTTTGCGTGTTTGTCCGGAGTTGCTGTGTATCTTTGGCTGGCATGGTCCATTATTTGTTATTACAGCCAACAGCACCACTTCTCGTTTTAAGCGGACCGTTGAGTAAAGAGTATATTGAGGTGTTTATGCCAAAACATTGAGAAATACTAATAAATCTACGTTCAGGAATTTCGACACTCACTGTGCCAACCATTGACTATTGGAAATACAAATAAAACATTAAGATTTATGTATATGCGCGGGCTTCGGTACTGCGTTATAATTAAATATATTTTTTTATAAAAAGTAGGCAAATTACAGAAAAACCATATCTCAGAAAAGGACTTATTATATTTTTGACCGTTAGTGTCGTAATATCAGCCTACTTGTAGTGAAATATCAGCTTCGACACGTTCCGTTCCGTATAATTACAGGTCTCGCGAACGAAAACAATTGAATAAACTTTTTAATCAATCAAACGTTGCGGTGAGGTCGGCTGTCTGACCGTTGGTTCAGGCACTGAGGTTACTTGAATAACGCCCCGACTTGATGCTTGAGGGGCGCCAATATTCTTATAAAGTTAACGCCTAACCAAAGATAAATTAGAAAAATGTTTTTGGTGCTTCGGTCACAAAGTTAAGTGAGTTAACTTTATTTTTGGCTTGCATCTGATTTACTTGTTGTAATATTAGATTAGTTATCGTTTTTAAAACACTGGCAATATAAATTAACCTTATCTCTTTCCTTTAAAAAATATCAATGTAGTTCTTATCGGAATTATTCTATGAAGTTTGTCATACTTTAATTTCATTTCAATTTATCAAAAATAGTAAACTAGTACATTGGATGCGTAAATTTGTATAAAGTAATTTCATGGTTGATACGTAACTTTCATATGTACTCATGTGGCAACCCTATAACACTGACGACTTGATTTTAAATCTGGGCGCTTCACTCGTGTTAATAATAATAAATAAAATGATTGTGATATAGAAGTAAAACCCTTTTTTGATAATATTTTAACGATACCTTTGTTACATAAAAAATAATATGTCAGTAACGAAAAAAATGCAATCAACATCCTTCAAATTAACTTATCAATTGAAATCAGTCTCGACAGGGCCGTTCGTAAAGTAAATGGCAAACAAAACGGTCGAGGTTAAACGTGTTATTAAAAAACATTTATTGTAGATTTCTCACGCTGAAACTCCTATTAGAGAATACAAGTCAATCAATCATGCCGCACGTGCGTTGACCGCCGAATTTGACATTTGCGTCGCTTGAGTCACGCCCGCAACGCGACAGATGAAAAGCCGGTACATGACGCGTTTTCAGGAGGGACACAAAGTCGTTGCGAGTGGAGACATGCGCAGTCCCATATAATAACCATTTTTTAAAGAAATCGTCTGTGCTACCTGACTTTTAATACGAAAAATGGTGGATGGTAATCATCAAATCAATGGATTTTGTGAGATCCCCGCCCTGCAATGGACAAGTTAATGAGTTTAAACCACATGCAATTCATTCGGTATTGATCGTTCCTTAAAGTGAGATATGACCAGTCACCCTTACCATTCTGTATGACGTACACTAGGTCGCCCTGAGGCACACCTACACCCCACAGATTACCTAATATGTACTTGTTGCAGTAACAGCAACGTCTCCATCCGAAGTCTGCGTTCGTGTTCTGTCAACGTTTGAGTAATAGATAATAATTTAGTTCGTGGCTCGGTGACGAAATTCGTCGTGAAATATTCTGAGTAATTTAACAAATTGTTCTTTTTTTAGAACGCTGTTTGCTATTGTTTTGTTTGTAGTGTAAGTAATAGAGATTTCGTTATTGTTTCAGGTGAGATACAAGCAATCGACTTGCGTCTTAACGTAATATGTTACGGTGGAGAGTGTTTCAAGGGTACTTAACGCTGTTCCGTCTTGCACATTCTGAGATGTCTTTGTTCTAGGATTATTATTATTAGTATTATATGCTTTAGTCCGAGATACCGAAGCGTCTCCGTGTGTTTCGGATTCCTATTTAAATTTATAATCAATCAACATTTTCCGGTCGTTCTTCGAGGACAGATATGTACTTACTAATAACCGTATTTCCCTACTATTTTCTGAGAGGACTCATCCCCAACACTGATAGCGACACACTGTTTCCAACTATCCAGGACCATTGAAAACGTATCGTACTTTACGGCGTAAAGAGCGTTTCAACCCATAATGGTGTTTTGCTAGTCTGGTTTAATATACAAATACTTTTGGACAAAATAAATATATAAATATATATATATATTAAATAAAAAATCTTATAAAC
Organism: Agathymus mariae mariae; assembly: GCA_018251895.1. Taxonomy (NCBI): domain Eukaryota; kingdom Metazoa; phylum Arthropoda; class Insecta; order Lepidoptera; family Hesperiidae; genus Agathymus; species Agathymus mariae. The sequence goes on from DWPT01004165.1 coordinate 3,556, forward strand.
ACACATGCTAGTTCAGCTTTGAATTATTTCACTTTTTACAAAAATGTTTTGAAGTTGACTGACAAGTTTTTTGTTTGGACAAAATACTTGTACGCGTTAATAATTTTGTGTTAATTAGCTTAAAGGCTTAAAAAGCATATAAAATATTTCACATTTCTGTCCCACGTCCGATTTTAGGGAACATTCGACCATCTTTTTCGAGTATTTTAAAAATCACTTTACTTTCTCAACTTTTTCCTATGCAGAGATTGCTTAGCTTTCAGATAAAGTTCGAAATTACATTTATAGATTTATTATTATTTACAAATACGATGATCGAATGTCGAATATTTCCTCATATGGGATGTAGGAACTCCGATAAATTGAAAGGTGGATATCGGGCAAGCTGAGCAAAATCGTAAGAGACGACAGAAGCCAGCCCGCTGGGTTGTAGGGCTTCGGTTCCGGTTTATATAATCAATATTTTTCTAAGTCATTGATATTATTACTGGTATTATTATTATTCCGTGATGTCTGCCTGGCTAGCTGCCACCCTTCGGCTTGAATCAGCCGCCAAACGACTCGTATTCCGACTGGGGGCTTGACAGCTAGAACTTTCTTTCTTTCTTCTTCTATCGTAGGTGATAATGCATTACTGTGCCCTGTGGTATTTACTAAGTTTACTGGCGACGGTTACCACTTACCATTGGGTGACTCGTTTTCTCGTTCGTTCGCTGGTTACATATAAATGGTATATTTCAAGCGATGCCTACGACCCGCGCGAGGCTCGTCTGAAGCGGCGATCATTTCGCCGACCGATGATTACGTCACTGACCCTTCAATCATCACATGTAATTGTTGACCGTTGACTCCGATACACGAAGCGATCTCTCAACGCATCGTGTATAAATTAAAGCTATGCTAGGTTTGTGAGTTTTAAATATTTGGTACAAAGCACTGTTGACAGACGTGTTAAAAGTTATATTGAAGAATACGAGATGAGTTATTTAAAGATACTTGTTCGAATACTTTATTGTTGTTAGAACAATCGAACTGATTCGTTCCCTTTAGATCATATGTAATTAGAAGGAGAGGGCAATGAAATAATACAAAATTTCGTGATAACACATTACTATACTTACTGACCAGAGTAACTTATTCGAAATTGCCTTTAAAGGCATAAAGTAAACGTAATATACATATACCTATTTATATTGTAGACTGTTTACATTGAGTTACTTGTTTAAAATACTTTTTCGGAGGTTTTGTGACGTAATTCCTTATCGCCCGGTACACTCCGGACACTCGATGAATGGCAGCTGAACCGAAGGAAGTATACGACAACATGTTAGTATGTTACAGGCACGTGTGTCTGTGTGTGTTTGTTTATTTACAAGCGTCTTGTCTTCTTTATCGTTGTATATTGTATAATTTGTGTTGTATTGTCTACATAGTAATATATTACTGCAGTTTAGACATGTCCGTGCGTAGCAAAATGAGAAAAAAATCACGATTCTTTGCTCTCCCGATCTTCATACGTCTGAATTATCACACCATATAACTGTTACTTAAAAAAACAACAATAGGTAATGTAAGAAAACGCAACTCAACATATTTTCAATAATTATAAATTAGACGAAGGAAATGTTCATACACACACACCCCCGCACCAGAATTCTGTATTGCGGGAGGTATGGACGTACACAAATATTACATCACAAACACGCGTGAACCAATGACAATCATTTATTTGTCATGAACCGATTGAACCCAGGAAAGATTACTACCGACTGCACTAGGGGTTGTCGTTATATCAAGATTTTTATATATGGTAACACTGAACGTCCCACGCCATAATTCTATACAGGTTGACCTAAAAAAAAAGAACCTCTTCAATAACACTAGTTTAACCGTTAAAATTTTCGGGTCCGTTACAAAATCACAGGAAACAGCTACGCTATTATTATAATGCGAGTGGTGTCGAAATCCACGAACGATATCCAGTGCGGGCGATGGCCGAGACCTTCGTGACTTGATTAATTACGCAGAGATGAGTGCGCCGGCCACGTATCATCGCATCGCCGAGAGACGTGTTGCATATTGCGTATGTGGCCTTAGGAGGCTTGTACGCGCTACAAAAATAACGAACTGCAATTAGTTGTACGTTTTAAACTATTGAATTATTCATTACAAAAAACGGAAGAGACGATTTATTTACTATTGATATTGTTTTATTCGGTAAAAAATTAACCAAATGTTGCTACTCCGTTGATTTTGTTACATTTTTTATTATAATGGAGTCCTCATGTTGTGTAGGAGTCTTAGTTCCGCTATTAAGAAAGTGAAGTTTTTAATTGACGAAGAAACATCAAGATTAGTTCGATTTAGATATTTTCGATCAATTCGCGCCAAGTATAGCATCAATCCTAAGGACTCTTTTAAAATAAAGCAATTAATGTACGAATACTCGTAACTGACACTGACATAATATGTTATGGATTAAATTAAATTATACACGTTGAACCATACTTTTATAGTTTCCTTAAAATAATCATTTTCCACAGTTTATTATTTGACCAAGATCTCTCAAAATGCGAATTGGCTGCATGATGATATAGTTTGACTTTCTAAAGATCTTTTTGGAATAAAAAACACAATCCCTTCTTATTGAAATTTGACCTGGTTGCTTCTGGTCCTTGAGATCACTAGACAGCGAATAGAACAATATATGAGTATTATGAAAAGATAAAAGCAGAGTCACAAAACAAACTGTTAACTATATTGTTACAACTACAAAAATACTATATGTGTATACGTACGTTGTCCTCGTCATCGCGTCTCGGGTACGAAACCCGCTACTAATGACATTTTAATTGGTTGACATGTTCGAAGATCTGTTCAATTATCGTTTCTGATGGAGGCCTTAGCAGCTAATTATAAGATGTTTAATGGTTCTACCTTCATTTCAAATTTTGGAGGAATGTTTTTATTATAAGGTGTGTTAATACTGCTAACACGTCTTTAACCAAGACCCTAAAAACTCTCTTATTCTGATTGAATATATGTTAGTTATGAGTCATTATTATCACTACGTATGCACTTAACGTCACATGATTATACATAAACTAAATGAAAACTGACTTATGAAGCCTCACAATACAACACTAACAACTAAACTGTAGTATCTGGCCAACGCCCAATCTAACCATCAATAATAGAGATCCTCCATTCAATTAAATGCCTTTCCTAATTAAACGCCGATAGACTCCAGCGCATTCTCTGTTCAGATGTCGACGGACGAGGACGCCCTTCCCCAGGGACAAGCGAACTGAGCCGAACCCATAAATAAAAGTGCAATCACGTTACGGAATTACATGTTCGCATGATCACAATATCGCAGAGCAGGGTACACTGATGGATCGGAACAATCGGGTACAATTCGTTAACTCTCGGGACGCGGTGTCGCGACAATGGATCACTAATTAACACTGATGGATCGCCGCCGCCAGCGCGCTGACGGTGCGTCGCGCGCCGATACGTTCAGATACGCTGGGAAATTTCCTCCGTTTTATTATTATTGTCATGGAACCGAGCGGATATCCCAATGACATGTCTCCGACGTCGGCCTCGATTAATCGAGATACTTTTCGTATTATATTGTTTGCTTTTTATGAAAAGTAGATTTAAAAATCATCTTTCAACAAAAAAACACAATGTAAGGTTGGCAAATTTTGAGTTTTCTATGTAACCTATTTTATTTAATACACAGACTTATTGGAATAGGGTCACACATATAATGTTCGATCCATAGGATATAAATTAAAGTCTAGTCGTTATATAGACATACCTAATATAAGTTACCTTGTATATGTTAATATTTATTGAATTCTTTCAAGAGATAAAATGAAAGCTATAATTCTATAATCTTCAGTCAATCACAGCAATTCCGCGGTGTGGATATTATAAACGAAACTATTACGTTTCAATTTTCTATTGATTACGTTAAACACAATTTAATATGAAAAAATAAACCCATAATAATCCCAGCCGAGAATTAAATGTTACTCCATTCGTGAGATTCCAGTCTTTTTATTTAACTTTATTAAAATCTCAATACAATCACAATACGAGTGTAATGTTACCAGACGTTAATTCGCTTGCGCAGAATACAATGATCCCGAATAATATTAAAAAATAGCAATACTCAGACATCTTTTATTTACGCGTCAGCGCAATGCTGACAGACGCGCATATCTGTTAATTTCAATCTGATTTATCGTCGGCCCGCGAAGCTTACATAACGATTATTTAATAAAGGGAACAATGAATCAATTAACTAATATCTGGCCCCCTGCTGGCCAGCGCAACCCACGCACACATGATAGGCGATAACGTAACGAACACCGATTGAATTAAATGCGAATTTATGTCGGACTGATTTATCACAACCACGATGGACAGGTGTACATGCCAACTGAAGCGCGAGGAAATGACCAGAGATATCAAATCACTGTTTCAAAATTAACCGTCTATGTTGATGAAAAGAAAACCTTTGTTAATTTTTTTTATGTCAATAGTCGATTAAATTACCAACTTACACTGTCGACTGTGCATGTCCTCAACACAAGGCATCACCGATACGGTAAAGATGGAAGTCGAGAATCCGTTTATTAATATAACCCAGGGAACATTATTTTATCTATACTAGCAAATCGTGTAATTGATAGTTCGCGCATGGCGAATAAACACATGTTTTTTAATTCTGTTTGTTGCTAGTGTAAATAGAGAAACGCGAAACATTAATACAACAGTGTTCGAATAATAACCTAAATTCATAATTATATAATTATCATACATATACACTTGATATATAAGCCTATGTCCATCCGGAATAATATAACTTTCAAATAGTAAAATATTTTTTCAAATAGGCGCCGTTGTACCGGAGATTATCCTCCGGATACACACCTACACAAACTCACAAAGTTTGCGCTCCCTCTTTATAATATTCGTATAGATTAATAGATTAATACGTAATAAACTTGTACTTTACTTTAATGAATGTAACAACTTATGCAGTAATAAAAAATATATAACTTGACTTTTTATCCATAGGAAAATTAAATTATCACAGCACAATCGAACCTCAATATGTACGTACAGTTACGCGGCCATCGTTCGATGTCTCAAATAGCATTACAAATAATATATTACAAATAATGTATTATGCGATGAAACATCGATACTGGACCAGATCTGGAGACTGGAACGCCGTTGTGTTATTATATCATTATTTGGGGTTTGTGCAAGCGGCAGCACGTGTTTCATTGTTTTGGGCCGCGATTACGCGAAATCGAGTCGGAAACGGTACGAGGCCCGCAAAGGGTCTGCAGAGAAAACGTGAAATTTGAATTGATATTTAATAGAAAAAAAAAACTAAAGAAAGAGTAATTTTTTAATTCGGATTTCAAATTGTAAACTTTGATATTTGCAGCCAGTTACAACAGCCCACCTGGGTTAGATGCAAGACGAAGTTGTTCGCACAGCAAATTGGCAGCTATTGCTGAGAGCACTCTTACCGTGTAAGAGGTAACGCAATATACACATAACATTTACACACGTCCTTTATTTTAAGTTGAAGATTAGCCTTAATGAAATGATATGGTTCGGTTTTCTGGTGTTATCTAATCTAGTACTTGTCGTAGCCATAAATAAAATTTTATTTTAGTACAATACTTATATAACCGATATGTGATACTTTCTTCTTCATGCCCTCTGGTTGTCTGAAAGTAACAATTAAAAACTGTGTAAACACCCAACAAAGCTAGACAGACTGTCTATAGTCTCCAACAGCATTATGTGAAAAACTCTCATTTTTCGAACACAATGCGCCTTTCGATTTTCGGTATGATTGCATTGTTCAAAGCACAATCGGCTGGTATATGTTCCCGCCAGTATTAATCAATGGTGTGATGTCTCTTTATTAGTGATGTGAAAACGGCCCGACGACGATGTCGTGCGTGTGGCTTTCCACTGACAATAATCATGATTTTCGATAATACATTGAGTAGGGCTTTTATTTTCGTTGGCGATATTTTGTAGGTTAGTTAGTGTTTGCCTTACTTAGACTGCATCCTGTCTGCCGCATGAAAAACTAAGGTTACACATAAATGGCCAGGTATGCTTTAAAATGTCGATACACATATAATTCAAATTACTTCATTAATCGTTCTGAAACTGATTCTAGGAACATGAAAATCTAAGAGTATTATGAATGTTTTCAATTTTCGTTTGGCGAAAAAATAAAATAAAACCAAGTTAGTGATTTAATTATTTTTATTTACATATAATGTCCAAAGCAATATTAAACTACATAATTGAATTTCTCCGCCAATCAACTCGTACAAAAACGTTGCCATAATTTGAATTCAGCTTTTTCAGCGGTTCATTAGACGAGAACGTAGTTAATATTCCATTTTATTGTGAAATAATGAGTGATCTTTTTTTGTGAACGGTCTCGCGTGCTCTGATATGCGACCTCTTTGTATACGGCGAGATAATTATTTTAATACGCACAAGAAACACGGGCGCACTTTCACTGAGATTTGCATTTTCCTCTTGTAAATAGTCGAGTGCAGTTGTAGTTTTTGCGACGTCGAACAATGCCGCAACACAACGGTGTTGCCATATAAATAGACGGAGATAAGTGGTTCCAGGCCACAGATAACGTACAGAAACCGTTGGAGAAAATCAATAACGTTCAATACATACAGCCGTTGTAACTTCAATATTTTAATTTTAATCGATATGTTAATTAAACTGCAGTGCTCCATTTAAATGGGGTCTGTTAGTTCGGTGGCATGACTTTCCTCTTTAACTACATGACTATAAATATTCAGTTCAATTACAGTAAACTAAAACGTCTTACGTCACGGGCAGCGGCCGAAGAATTCAAATCTCATGATCAATTTATACCAAGGATACCTCATTAAGATTAACGTCTGGCATAAATAACTTTATATCATTGCCACTAATTGACAATGCGGTGTTGCCGCCGAAAAAAGAAGCATGTAATTCGAAAAAGGAACCGGCGGATGTATCTAAGTAGCCGGTATTTGGCCAGGGAACGTTCTGCCCGTCATTAGGGGAATTCGATCGGCCTAATCGCACGTTCGGATCGCAACTCAGTGGCGCGAACCGCTGGCATGATCCAATCTGTCGATATGGGCACGTGCGTTCGAAACATCCGTTTTGTATGTACGAATTATATTGAAGACAATTTACGGAATGTTTATTGAGTTGATAACAATTTATAAATTCATCGATGATATTTTTTTTTGTTATGTGTGTTCTGATGAAATTATTACTACTTTTTTCTTTTTCTTTCGCTTCTATTAACTCCACTATCGTTATAGATTATGTATCTGATCACGCAGCAACTTGACAGCTGAAATAGAACATCACATTTTGTTTGCTCTAAGCACCAAAACTGGTTGCTAGAATTTTAAGTCATATTTTTCAATTAATTGCTCACCAGTTCCTCCGGTTTCTGCATCAAGGAACATGTATTCAAGGAATTTGTTCATTATTTATTGGAGATTTTGTTATCTCATTGGTGTAGGATGACCACTATTAACATATATATATGTATGTATATTCTTTACGTTAACGTTCTCGCCCGCAGTTCCTTCGGTGTGTACATGGAAATGATACGCTCTGGCTCACTGTACGCGTGGTCACTATACGTGTTTAATATTGTGGTTTTTCTCCTCTGTAAACAGATACAAGGAATCGGATCCGCAGACAACAAAGTTGGTTCCAGGCAGCAGCGAGTAGCGCTATCCATTACCGGCGGGGCCGGCCGGCCGACTTTCCCCGCGGCCCCCGCTCGTGCTCAAACACAATGCTGTGTCTAAATATTGTTATAAAACACCACACGGGACCAATCGGTCTTTTAAATATCCATTATTTTTATTTATATGTAAAAAAACAAAAGTCTTACAGGACGACTCACGTATTTGTCTGTCCGCGTGGAACCCCGAATCTATTGGACCAAAGGGCTAAATTATGTAGCTACATCGTCACATACGGTATTCAATCTATTGAAATACGGTTTTACAGTTCGTAACGACCAATTTTGGTTAGTACGCCGGAATCTCGTAACTTTCTATAAAAAGAAACATGAAGTCGGTGTAAGATTTTGAGTCAAGGTACATAAAATTGTGAAAACATAAAAATTACTCTGGCCGTATGTTGTAATACTATTCTTTTTATCTTTATATTTATTTATAATAATCTTTATATTGAAATATTATTATTTTAATCAATGCACAAGAAAGATCCTTTTTGTATACTTAATATAATATTCAATATAATATAGTTCTCTACTGGCGGTGCGGTGAAGATTCAAACTTCGCCTATCAAACCAAAGATCTCTGCCTTCTTTGATCTACAAGGCTTAATAACTCATGAGACATATCATCTTTTAGTCTTGAATAACAATAGGATTTACAAACAAATGTGAAGTGTATTTATAAAATCGAAATATTTTTTTTGTATTTGAATTACGAGTACATATGTATTTTACATTCATTCATTGCTTCTATACTTAGTACCATATTTATGTAATATACCATTCAAAGGCAGAACACTTGACGTTAACTAAACAAATTTAGTCTTGTGATGTTAACAGCGTTGTGCCTTCATTCGCAGCTAGAACCATTCATTTAGCAACCGGATAACATTTTACCACGACCACTGGCGGCCATTATTGTGCAAGTGTGAACCGTAGGTCTGCCCATCTCTATATTACTCAATCACGAAACCGTTCAACTAGCTCTTTGTCTATGATGAGTACCTACACAACGGTTCATCTCGGCCAGGCCCAGTGTGGCCAACGTCTCGGTTTTTATTGATATCATCTCACTGGTGTTGACCGCTAACCCAAGGACGGCGGTCTCAGTAAGATTGATGACAGGTGTGCTCTTTTTTCTCCGACGTGATAAATGAACCTTTCGAAATGATTAGAGAAGATGCACATTTATTTTACTGAAACACAAGGTTTCTCGAAGCAACTATGATGCGAATTGCAAACAAGGTATTAATAGATTAAGAAATTGAGGGACAAAGGGCTGGAAGCTTTTTAAAGATCCCGCCCGGCGTTATCCGGTACGATTTGATGAAGTGTTTACCGCAAAGGGTGAGATGAGTCTCGAGTCTCGAGTGGACACTGGTAGGTCTTCATAATTGAGTTTGCTCTCCAAGACCCGAATGGTTCATCATACACGGTATGTTTAGACCGAGATTTTCCACACACGGAAACATCTGACTGCGCTTGACCACGTTCGTTACTTCGCACAGGTAAATTATTCAGGGGACAAAAATTGTGTTCCGACACAAAACTGAAAGTTGTGCAACAAAATGGAAGGAAAAACGAGTCCTAATTTTTCGATCTCATAAAAGTAACAGCTATGTAGATTCTTACACAATATATTTAGAAGGCGGACGTAATGGTGAATAGTTATCGTAATAATTTGCGGTCAACAAATAAGCAAGCACAAAAAGTAAACACAACTTGGCTTTACATAATATCTGTAAAAACTATAAATAGGAATTGATATTTTGAATCGGTTTTATTGATTAATGTGGCCTGATTGCTTTCTCGTCGGCAGTCTTATGTCATAATCACTGATCAGCAATCATTATTCATCCGATTCGAAGTCCAATTCAAAAGCAATTACAATACTTATAGTACACAATAGATGAACTAAAGAAACACCTTTTGTAGCATATCAACTAAAGGGTGATCTAATTCATTTTCGACTTTAACTCGATTTTAATTTTAAAAAGCAGCTAGCGGCGGTTTCGTTGATGTGATGGTTAGAAAAATTGTTGTATGATATGTTTTATTTATGATGCGATAAACTCTGAGCTGTTAAATTATTATTAACACGCTTTTATTAGCTCGGGTTGTATGTCCGTATGTATGTATGTAACGGAATCTTTGAGCCTAATTTTC
>DWPT01004166.1:0-13549 GCA_018251895.1 Agathymus mariae mariae
CTTTAGATTTACTCGTGCAAAGTTAAAATAGAAACAATTCAGGTTATTAAGCACGATCGAATATCAAATATATTTACAACTTAGAAAATCACAGCCTCCTTCTTGGAATATTCGATGAAAGATAAACCGATTAGGTGTGGTAGAGTTGTGGGCGAATCGACTGATTCGCTATGAATAATAAAATTATCTCCGCTATGAAACAAATCATTCACTCGCCACCTCAATGTCGCATTACGATTACCTACATAGTTGTCGAACCATCGTCTGTCGTGCCAAGAAGCTCGTGCACTTATTACGGCAACACCCACATCGAACATACTTTTGGTAACGGCCGAATTAGCATTGGTAACAAGACTTACACTAATAATGAGGTTGTAACGAGGCTTATTCTGTACATCGAATATATTTTGAAAGTCTTAATTTTCACACTTCATATCGATATAGAGGCCTTAACATATTAGTACGGTTATTGTTTATCCGTCTTTCTGAACACATATATACTGAAACCACTGAACAGATTCAGATGATATTTGGTATTCGGTACTTATATTATGAATGATAATTTACGACACTTTTCATACCGGAAAATGTTGCATGTTTGAAACGTTCTGGTCCTGCGGAATTTTTTAAAGCGCCGCAAGTCCAGGTTACTGGTCAAAAATATTTGTGTCGCACTACCTATTATTGTGTCTTCCTTATCTTTGTATATATATGTACTTTAATGTAGGCTGTGAAAAAACTATACGATAAATTTGAGAAGGTAAGCACAGCTATGGACATTGGAAACGTTAACTAATTTGAAAATTATTTAGCTAATTTAAGTGCTTGCGCACACATGCACAAACGTGCACGCTCGACTCTTAACTGGAGCAGATAGAGCGCAACATATTTAAATGTTGTTATATATCATGTCCATTACTGGTCTAAAAACGGAGAACACATATCAACTAGATAATGCCTTAATAGCGTTGGAACTTTACCTATTAACACTCTGTTGCCGGATCAATAAAACTTTTTGCATACCACAATGTTGCTGAATTCCACTCGCAGGTTTGAGTGGCATTTAATGTTAAAATTGTAAAACGTTATTTAATTTAAAACTGGTTCAATTAACATAATTAATATTGATAACGAAGTTTATTTTAAATTAACTGGAAGGAATAATTTATTTTTTCATTATTAGGTTACGAATAAGGCGTGGCTGCAGCGGCATTATTACATTACATTTTTTGTTATCAGAAAGAAATATAAAAATTATCCGGCACCTTTCAGGAGCGTTCCAAGATTTGTGGAATTCGTACCCATTAAACGCCCCCCAATAATAATAAAGAAATAAAAATAATAATAATAAAGAAGCTCCAGAATCTCCGGCGAATATCCAATGAGCGTAAATGCATATACACATATGATAAATAATGTTACAATACTACGTCGAGACTACACTGTAGAACTGGTTACGCGATATCCTAATATTTTTTGCTTATAGTGCACCCAGACGAACAATAGACATGGAATGGCGCTCGGTCTCTCGAAGGTCGCTGGGCTCATTACATCGCAGTTTGATCGTCATCACTAACACGTGTTGGTAGGATTCCTTACTACCTGGTTGGCTAACAACGTTTTGGAATGAATTCCTTTGGTGTTACGTATATGAAACGGCGGTGGGAACCATTCATCATTACTCGTAGCGGGCCGTCTGCTTATTCATCAAATTTTGTCATAAAACTAGCTGGCCTGGCAGATGTAATAGAAGAACAGAAAGATAAGAAGCCGACACAATCCATAAAATCTAACATTGATGCACTTCCTGCTGCATTGTACCAAAATCGATGTATTTACATACAAAGGTTTGTGATTGTTACATCATTGTCGATCAGATCGCTACGTCGAAACCTGCGCTCTAATGTTAGCCTTCCTCTTGTTATACACTCCAGAGTCACTTGCACTTATTACGAATTGATTTGAAGCCATATGCGTTAATAATAAACAGTTTTGTATAATTTTAATATGCGTAGGTTTAAACATACTGTGTCTGTCTGTCTACTAAGATCTGTCTACCCACCGTAGATCACATTTAACGTAGATGTGTGTGAGAAACAGGTGAGGAATTTTGAACCACAACTTGAGGTGTTACTGATTGTAATAATAATAGCTCAGTAGACTATCTTGAAATTTGTAACACGCATTTTTCAATACAAATAACATCAAATATGATTAAAATATTTACTAAAAAAAATCACTTAAAATCACTTTATTGCAAATCACTTTATCAAAGAGCTGATATGAGAAAATTGAAATTATTTTGGAATTCAATTCATGCACACCGGAAATCCTGTGACAGTTTTTGTAAAAAAGCACTGATAGAAAGCTTTAAAAAATCTTAAAAAAGACAATCCATACATGTGATAGCGCCGCGAACAACTCAACGTTGCGTGACGTATTACTCGTACAACTAAACGTCTGTTACACTGATTTGGTCGAATGAACACTCGCCGAACCATGTACGCCCTCATATTTCGCGTCATAAACATGCTAGAACGCGGTCAGTAACACCTCGTAACGCTATATTTCAACAATATGAAAAAGTGCAACGATATGAAGCACTCACAGCTTAATTAATCGTTAGTGATCTAGGAGATAACAAATGTGGGCGCTGTTGAAATTCGGTAGTAGTTTAGTTAATTCGCCTCGAGGTGATATAAGAACTTCTGATACTTAATTAGCCACCAGCCCATCCACCAAGCCGTACTGGCGCCGTATGACGGAGAAGCCTGCAGGTCTCCTTATTTACAATGAGCGACCTGCGCTGTGCATTTAGATTTGTAACAGGCTGAAGACAGAATACTAAGCAGTTAAAATTTTTATTTCTTCTTTAAATCTCTAGAGGTCTTGAACGTATTTCATCACGCTTCTGCAATGTGGATTAGAAAGGTGAGTGGCCTATTCGTGTGTATACCTGTCACCGTCCACAAGGACTATAATAATCAAAATTAATTCAATTCACCCACCATATCAAGCAAGGTATGCATTCATCTTACTTTCATTAAAGAGGCTCTCGAAAAAAGAAATATTAGTTTTACATAACATAAGTAAATGCTTGACAACAATCCCACCTGATATTAAGTGGTGATGAATGTCTAACATGTCTTCTCTTGATAGAAGAAGCCATTCCAAGTTCACTTCATTTTTATTCAAATAAATATTTCCGAAGGCTTTCTTTCACTTGTCATCTTGTAATTTGACTTTCGCTCTATACGTACGGTTTCGTTAATCTTTTTATATGTTGACCTACTCACAAAATTGTGGAGTAAAGCAGTAGGAATAAAATTATGTAAAATAGTATTTTTGTAGCTAACTGATACAAAATAAACTATTAAATGCAATTAAAACCTTTTTGCGAAGTAACACGCTGAATATTTTAATGGAAAGAAAGTTTGAAATTCTCAATTGTAATGCAAATAGATCTTAATCTTTTTTGCAATCTAACTGCTTCGATGATTTCATAGCAAGCCGATTGAACGTTTTGCGAGATTGAGATCTACTTATTTTAAATGTTATTTAATGTGGTTTATAACATGATTTTACCAAACAACGGACCTTGATGCGTTGATGCTGAGTAATAATTTAATTGTAACTTTAATTACTTTGTGCTAAATATATTTTAATGCATTAAAAATATCAAGTATTTTTAACTATTCCCCTGTAGCACGGAGCTTATGATATCGAAAGCTAATAATAATCATCAAAATCTCGTAAAGTGATAAACTTTTATTTTGAGATAAACGATGTGACTACATAAATCCGAACTAAAATTTACGATTTGCAGTTGAATATTTTCAAAATGCTTAAATTAAATATACAATAATGAACTTGATCAAGAAAAAAAAACATGCCTAAATATTTAAGTTCTTCTCAAAAACCGTTCTTTGTTCCTGACAAACGTAGTGAAGATAACGAAAAACAAATGCGAATTAGGTAAGAGGGATACAGTTGTAAAATTAAATCAGAATACATGCAAATTACATTACTCTTACTTTATTCATTAATAAAAATAGATAGTAGTACATATTTCAAACTAAATAGGTTGATATAAACATTGTACAGATCTTTGAAAATATTAGTGCGTCTGTAACATAGGTGGAAGTGACTTACGTGATCGAATCCAATCTCTAGAATGAACGTTACGTTACTCAACAGCTTCCTGACCTCAAACAAACTTCTTGGCTGCTTTATTTTATTTTTACATTAACGGTGGTGTACCACTTTGATCTTTACCAATAAACAGCGTAACGTATCGTCCAAAATATTGTTTTTCTATTAATCGTATTATATAAGAACCTTCCCGCTGCTTTCATTTTATTCAAGCACTAGATGACAATCGCATCTGCACGTAACAGTGCTTGCCAATTTTATTAGGGTCCTTTACAATTTATTGTTCGCAGGACATAAACATTCATATACCGGGTATAAAATCTACTTTATCTTAATCCATAATAAAAATCATCAACACCTTAAGCAGCTTTAAGACCTGTCCGATTGTATCGACTTGATGGATACACAAAAGAACCGTTTTACCGTTTCATTATTGGTCATAGATTCTGTGCAATGATAAATTACATAAAGATTTGTTAATAAATAGACACGCTCAAGTCGAGAGGAAAAAAGCTTTAAAGGAATTCTTAAATATTCATTATTTTCACTATTTTCTCATGGCACAGAGGTCCGTCACGAACCGTAGGTCGGTTTGTAACAGACTAGACTACTTCAATCCGTTCATTGCCCATGACATAATGATTAAATGTTGGTCACCAGGAGACCCGAGTTCGAATCGTTTGTTCGAGTTCGAATCGAAAAGTTTGCTGGCTGGACTATAAACACTATGATCGAAAACTATAAATTTGAAATATTGTAATGTTTCACCGTTACTAATTAATTGCCAATACATGCGAAACAATTGATTAGTTTATGTAATACTTTTATAATATAAAAACAAGGCAATAGTATTTAGAGAAAAGCGTTATCTGTTAGTATATGAAAAAATAATATAACCAACGATACCGGTAGATATATTATATACCTACTCTTATCTACTTGTTTGAAACCATTTCTACTTCAGACCAATTCGAAGCACCGAAATTTAACTTAATGTATTATTTCACGTTGAATTGTTCAAATTTTCAAATCGATATAAAAGCTGGTTTGGTTGTCAGAAAAAATCGCTTGTTAGTGCTTGATAATTTATAATACCTTTTACACGTTGTTATTTTATGGTGTGCAGTGATTGAAAAGTTTGAATTAACACTTAAGTTCAAGTTTCGACTGCTCTGTAACACATTTTAATCAAAAATGTCTGCATTCCGTTGCGCTCAAAGGAATATGCGCTCGGATAACTTTCTAAAGCGTCTGCTCATTGTTTAACTCAGTTTTAACATATCGGTGACACTTTCCCTCTGGTAATAGTAGAGTAACGACTGGTAGCATGTCTGTAGCGAGAACAGACCGGAGAACACTCAGCAATTGAATAAATTTATCAGCTGGACTGCATCCTATTATCTCTGTATTTGTTTAAATCAATAAACTATGTATGAATGGCATGATAAATATACAGGTGTTAGAACTATTGCAAACATCTAAAATATTGCTGTACTCTCGTTATCAACTATAGAAATTGTGAAGTAACTGTAATGAAATATAGATATTTCTTTAAGATATATAAATAATCTCTTTATATGTTTAGTGATCGTGTTATTTGGTAACGACTTGGTCGACTCTTTTCATATCCAAAGTATATAATTCACATATGTCGTGACGATGTTTCATAGTTAAGCGTGAAGCTGTTAAATGATTTTGTCGGTCATTTATTAACATTTCTATATTTATATAACGATATCATATAATAAGACATATATCTTAATTATATGGAGTTTATTGATCGCATTTTATTCATATTGCTACATGGTTTATGACCTTTGTGTAGTATTGTACGCACTTGCCCCACCCTTTCACCAGCACCAGCACCAGCACCGGGCAGAGAGTGCCTATAGGTATGAAGTCCGTCTATTGTACCCCCTTTATTTTAGTTATTGTACAATAAAGTATAAACATAATAAAAATTATATAATGCTTCACGTGGTAAGCAATATTAATAAAATTGTACAAAAATTGTGGAATTAATTGTACAAGAGAAGTAAAATGTTACATTATTTTAATGTTTTATTATTGAAAGTAAATAATCTAAACAATTTCATAGCAATTAATTTCAGATGAATGCGCGGCGCGGTCCCCGCATCTCTCTCGGATACTCACGATCCATTGTAAAGCTCATTCGCATATAATTTGTTTTACAAATTAACTCAATTCACTACATTGCAATTTTTTTAAATATGCTGTTTGAAGACCTGTGACAAGTAACAACAGAACTAAAGTAACAAAGTAAATGCTTTCGTCACATTGGATGTATCATTCAATTTTTCCAATTACCGATATTAGTAAGTATACATGGGGCACTCAAAAAACTGTTTGAAACTAAAAATTGACCTTTCAAGATTAAAGTTTACATCTACAATTTTTTTTTTCAAAGAGAAAACTTCTTTAAATTCCCCGCCGGCCTTGGTCCCTGATTAAGATAAACTTAACTGAGATTGTTTTTCAGCCTTTGGCCCACGTCAATATTTTATTTTTCAAGTAAAAGTACTGGCACCTAAAGCTACCGCTCATCTCGCTCTACGTCAAGGAAGTTTAAGGGCATCATCTATACAAAGCTGCATACGTTTTTTTTTTTTTTTTTATTCCACTTTATACATCCTCCCCTATCCGCTGGAACACTACTAGCACATATCCTGATAATGGAAGTTGTGCCAGCATGAGCTAAGTTTCTGTTTCAATAAATAAGAATAACTGATATGTCACTAAACCACCCAATAGGAAGGACGACTCAAAATATTAACCGCTTTCCAGAAAGTCTCCTTCGAATTTCACGTGGCGTACGCAGACACGTTGTTCTTGTTTGGTCGCCTCTTTATCGCATTAATGAAATAGGTAAATTAAAAGAATATTGGAAAATAATCATATTCCTCATATCTATAAAACAGTTTTGTTCTAAAAAACAACAAATATACGACAACTTCAATAGTACCGACAAAATGACTCAAATCCAGGCACAAACAGGTTAGCTCGATTTACTTTCTAATGGCTGTTGCAGCGTGGTTAAAACTTGACCTACATTAGGATTCAAATTAAAAACTTTATCTATCTTTATTTGTGGTCCAAGTGACTCATGCATATTGATATGTATTAAAGACCTTCGTTTTGAATCGGCTTTTTCAAAATGTACACTTTCACAGCCACAACAATCGCTTGTCTGAAATTAATCTTTGCTTAACAACAAGCCCGTCTTTATAAGTTTTATTTTTAATATAATTCAAGCAAGATTACCTTTCTGGTATGTGACCAATCATTTAACTTGCACTAAATCATACGTTATAATGAATGGTGAGATACACTAATTATATAAAATGAAATGATAATTGCAGTAGTTAAAACTAAATTAATTACATTGAATATTAAGATAAACGTATACTGTCATTTTGATATTGTAATTATGTGGTTTTATGGTGTATACTAAAGGGTGTTATTATAAACCTCATTTAATTTTAATTACCCCAAAATATTGGTGGTCTAGTAATTTGGAATTATGTGTGAGGACACGTCTCACATGTAGAAGGTCCTTTGGACCGCTTCAAAAATCCTACCTTCCCAATTCGGTCTGTTATTGCGTGGTAATCCAGTGGGGATATATTATCACATCATAAAGGCACACAAAATACACACTACTACACAAAATATGTGTAGTTATTAATTTTTTTGTGTGTTTCTTCAGTATCTAAATATGTAAGGATGCTAATCCAACTGTTCGTTTTTATCTTACATTATGTGCTTGTTGTCTTTAAATAGATTTAATTTTTGTTAATCTTTCCATACAGATAAGATAAAGTTTTCCTGGCGGGTACGACCTGAGTTACATGCCATCTCGATCTTCTGGTAGTGTCTACACTACCCGTGGCATTGTTTATGTGAATAGCCGACAAAGGAGCGGATCAATGTCAGGACAGTATGTGATGTCCATGTTACAACATGTGTGTAACTTAACTTTGAGAGGTTCCGTGGGACGGGATTTGTGGATTTTGAATGTTACGAACTTTGGATTTGATGCATTCAGCGTCTCTGTCATAGCATCAATAGTCTTGCTTTTTGAAGGGTTGCCATTATTTTTAAATTAGGAGATAAAATTGTTTACAATACAAAGTTTAATATAACTACTAGATTTAAAAGAATTAATTTAAATTAAAATTTTTAATAGTTTGCTTCGAAATGACGAAAAATCCTTATACACGCTGAATTATTCATGCGCCGCGATGTATTGTACGCGGAGTTCCATAATAAAGACATCAATGCGCTCTGTGAGTTAACACGTAACGTTCGAATTAGTTTACAAGTTTCGTCTTACATAAAAATATACCATCAGAAATAGACATTCCACTTTTGAAATGTATTTACATATAACTAAACAATTTATCAAATACATTTTTATATTGAAACCACATGATGTAATATTATGATGTACTATTCATTGGTACAAATACATCGTACGAGAAATTCGTATGTAGACCGAAATCGAATAGAAGACTGGTATATAAATTTGAAAAGATTGTGACATCAGAGTGAGGAGAATGACAGATCAGTCTGAAGCCTGAGAGCAGAAGTTTTAAATAAAAATAGATCAACATTTTGTTTGTTTGATTTAAATATTTTTTGCTTCAAATACAAATATCGAAACTATAATTTCATTTTTTTTAACTTATCTAATTTTAATTAGTATCATATAAATAAGTTAAATTGAAGTTACAAATTAGTAAGTTCCAAGAACCAACTTTTATCTATATCGTGAATCGAATATGAACCTTTCGCTCAGATGAAAGGTCGTCTCAGGGCCGTAAACTCGAGATTAAGATATATTATACCGAGTACCTGAGACGGAGGCCTGAACGAGTAGTGACCGACATTACTGTCAAGGACGTGACGTGACGCTGTGTTTCCACTTTCTTTACCGCGAGTCCGTAAATTACACTTTTTATACTTAAATATGTAACTAACTCCCTTCACTTTCCTGTTATAGTCAGATTTAAAAAAAATTCGAACAGATGTTTTGTTGTACATATTAATAATCACTAAATCAGAATTTAAATCACTGATAAGATCAATTGTTATGGAACGTTTCAATTACAAATATATATATGTATATATATATATATATTATAATAAATATTTATTTTATTTAAATTACTCGTTTTGAAGGTAAATTACAATGATGGTTATATATTTGTTCATAATACGCACAAGAATGCTTTATTTTGAAAAAAACTGTAAATAAAAATTATAAATTTTATTGTAATAACAAAATTAATTAATGAAAATAAAAAAATATGTTATAATATTTAATGTTAAATCGATATTAACAATATTTTATATTAAAAATGTATTAAAAATCGATTTGTTTACAATAATATCGAGGTTCATACCCAGTGACACACACATACATTGAAATTAAATTTAAAAATCAATTAAACAACCCGTAACTTTTCAATGGTTAATGATACCTTACAATCTCAGAGTGTTTTTGTAAATAATTAGTATGAAACAAATGCAAAAAAATAGGTGAAATCTATAACTAGTTTATTAATGTTATTTAATCTATAACTTAAGCAGCGTTTGTACCAACAGTTGTATCGTTGTTATCGCCATGTCACACATGAGCCAAAACTTAGCCACGCAACGTACATGATCATTCCGAATGAGGTACCTGATAACACAGAATTATCAAGTTTATTACGATCCTGGCAAAGTCTGGTGACCATCGATTGTTGTCTGGATATCGATAAAGCTATGCTATAAGAAAATTTTACTAACCGTCTGCAATCTTTTTTTTTTATATTTCTCAACTCTTACATGTTCATGGTACGAGTCTAATGTGTGGTCACAGTCCACCGCGGTGGAACCGGGAGGATGTTTAAATTTGCCGTTGTAAATGTAATTAACCTCAGTCTGGTGACCGGCCACAAGGACGTATCAACTTTCACCGCTTGCTGTTTCTCATTGCTTGCCTCTCTTTTGCCTGCGAACACTTTGTTTTTGGACATAATGACAGCTGACTCATGGCTCCATATTTTTATATTTACACAACAAAGCCTGTAGAGTTCCGTCTTGTTACAGTTCAAAGATTTTAACAGAGATGGAATTATAAGGTGATATCGTTAATTTTTTTTTTACATAGAATAAGTTGATACTTGACAACAATCCCACCTGATGGAAAGTGGTGATGAAGATAATGATGAGAAGATGTGAGAATTATTTATGCCAACTCTTAGCAGACGAGGCTCTTCATATATTTTTTAATTCAAACTCATTTACTACGCTAATTAATGACACTTTTCATGCACACTATAATTCCCAGTGTCGCAGGTGACATCGACATACACTAATGAAACATGAGCAGATTCCACGAGCCAAGAACGCATGACATGAGGCTTACAGTTATCTGTCACATAAATGGCCGATCCGGGAATCGAACCTGGAATTCCTCATTCGACGTCAGGAACTTACAAAATATTTGTAATGGTGTTACTTAAACTGAAATTTACTTTGATACATACATATTATGGATATATTTTGACTAGCTTTACCCGCGACTTTATCCGCGTTACCTTTATATTTATGACAAAAGAAGAATGAAACATGTGTGAGTAGCAAAAAAGCGAGTCTTATCTATCAGTTCTGGAAAAATAACTTAGTATAACTGGGTTTCAAAAACTGCATTACCTATACAACGCCATTTGATGGATTTTAAACAATAAAATATATGTATATAATACAACGGTCCTTTTCAAATTTCAATATGCCTTGTAGTTCGCTTTTGGAAATCCCAAGAACCTAATGTATTCCCGACATACAATATATCCTATTTTTAATGCAGGTAATAAATCTGTGAATAAAATTTCATCCAATTCTTTTCAGCCGTTTTTACGAGATTAAGTAACAAACATTCAAACATACAAACTTTCACATTTATAATATTAGTAGGATAAATATATATATATATATAGGTATGTATATTGTTTTTGTTTATGAGATAATACTAATTTATGAATGTATTTATGGTCTATTTGTAATTTTATATTCCATTTCCTTGTGTTTTCAATATGTAACATAAATTTGAAATCCACCCAGGATTGACTAGCAGAGAACACCATTACGGATTAACTTATAACTTTATCCACTATTTTGTAACATGACAATAAATTTGAAATGGTTAAACATGATCCAATAAAAGTAATTTCAATACGTTAGAAGTTTAAATTGGTTTTTTTAATGTCAAAATTTCAACGCACTCAAAAATATATGAACAATGTGAATAGTTGTCGAGTAATATCTGGTATTGTTGAAACGACCTCCGCGATAGATGCACGCTTGTCACAGCGTCATCAAATTCATTTGTCAGAATGTTAAAAAACGCAACTTTCATTTTCATAGTTCAATGACAAAACATCTCAATTGCGGTCCGTCACGTCGTCACGGTTCGCGCCTAATGCTGCAAATATGCCGTCCGTGTCACTGAATGCGTGACACTAAAGAATATAATACACACTACGTATGATTCAAATAACATTATCAATTTATTTTTAATGTAAAAGCGAATTATTGTCTCCGTTTACCATTGTCGTCTGTTTAGTCCGTCCGTCATATATCACAAATAACTCAACCCAACAACAACCCTATTATGGTAAGTACACCAATAACATATACAGAGAAACGCTATATTAAAAAGCATTAGGGCACAACGGATTCAATTATCACTTATTTCATTGTTTGTAATATATAAATATCTTCTCATTTAAACAGTCGCAAATAGTTATGACAGGTTATTCACAACAGGTAAGATGGCATCCCGATAGCGCCCTCGCGAATGGCTGGTAGAAAGGCTACAGATATAGCTCAGCATCTAATCAGATAAACCCGATTAAACCACGACTTCGACACACTTATTCATCAGTCTTATGTATCGTATGTAACATACAATTAATAAATGCTTGATGATGGTTAAACATTAAATAAAATAAACTTTAACTTTTTTTTGACAAAAAGTCAATGGAATATTTATTTTGACAGCATTCACTGAATTTCGTTATAACATAAGTAATGTTAATGAGTGCACGAATCAACACATCGAAAAATATTTTTTTTTTTTTCATAAATAATTAAAAATATTCTTGCTCATTATTTCCTCGGTTTTGGGATTTCCTTTCCCGGATCAAATTGATTTTGTCAATCGGAACGTAATGTAAGACTATAACAGAACCCGGATCTCAAAATAGCGCTTTCCGGATACATTTTTTGCTTGTCTCGTTTATATACATTGATAGTAATATATACTATCAATACTGAACTCAATGATAATAATCGACACCAAAAGTAACATTAACATGCCCTCCAGAAATACAATAAATAAAATAAAAAATCATTATTACGATCTCACCCCTCTTTGTGTTGCCGGGGACTTGTTCGTCTCGGATCTGCTCGACTGACTACACTAGAAAGCCTTCTAATGTTTTTTTTATCTTTTCAGTAAAATAATATATTAATTAAAAACTTCCTTTTAACTTCAACAATCATCGACAACATATGCTGCTCAAACACTTTCGTATCGAAGCATCATGTAAGATGTACATTTTTACCAACTTTATTCAACATTTTAGCTAAAGAGACATTAACTGTCGAATTGCGCTCTATATGCTGGAGTTCTTTTTTGTTTTTGTTTGTTCTTCTTTAATTCTTTATTTATATAATATTTCACATCTAGCGGTTACCCGTCCATCTCTCCAATGCACCGTCAGTCGCATCGTCGTACGTCCGCTTCTTGCTACGTATTCAAGTTGTCCGGTAATAAGATAAAAATAAAACGGTCTAAATACTCATACTAACCACGCCCACGCAGTCATGTGTAGTAAGTGGCATGGTAGTACACAAATGAGGAATTACGACATAAACATCTAGTTCAATAAGTATTAATATACTTTGAACAATCCACGAGCAAATTGTACATATACTTCTAGACATGTGTAACACTTCCTTCCCACCCACAAAGTTAACATGTACTGATTATAAAAAAGACTAGACACCAATATACATACCATCACTAACAGGTTTCGCCTCGAAACAGAGTTTTATCAGAGTAAGAAGACTCTACGAGTGTTAGACGCAAAGTCACTTTGACTGGTAGAGCTTCATACTAATTTAATAAAATGAAATTCCATAAAGTAATTCCTGGTTCTAATAAGTATAAACATTTAGGACTGAAGAACAAAACAAAGTTCTCAGCAAGACTATTCTTTCGTGTTTTCTCTCACACAACCATTCCAATCATCATCATCAGCCTATATCAGTCCACTGCTGGACATAGGCCTCCCCTAATGAGCGCCATTGCGCCCTGTCTTCG
>DWPT01004167.1:0-13547 GCA_018251895.1 Agathymus mariae mariae
CAATTTGTTCAATATACAAACGGTACATAATTATTATGTTACGTTCACATATATACCTATAATTCCAATGTGACAATAGTTAAAATTAAAACTTATTAAAATATTATTATATGTTTACCTACTGAAATGATTGGTGTCGATGTTAATACAAATAGATAATGAATAGATACAATTAAAATCGTTTGAAAAGCAACATACATACATAGAAAAGACGAACATTGAACCTCCTCCTTTTTGGAAGTCAAATAAAAATTAATTTCTCACTAGCTCAGGTCTTTTTCCAACGGCAAAAGTTCACTGTTCAAACTTTTTAAAAATAAAATACTGTCAATATATTCGATCAACCATTTTAAGTAATTCATACTATTTTTATTAAGTTTACTTAAAAATGCATTAAGCTAACAAACGAGCAAATGGGTTCTCACGGTACTTTCAACTAAGGCAGCTTCTCGAAGGACACCATGTCACAGCCCTCTTGGAACACCGATATAGGGAAAAATATCCCACAATTTTCACGTACGAGGTTAAAAATGTCAAATGTAATGCCACCCAAGAAATCATACATCGGAAATTTGTAGATCGCTATTATAATCCATAGCTGTTCTACTGCTGGGCTCGGGACTGTTGTCACGATGAGAGGAATTAAGACTAGCCCACCACGTCGGTTTAGTGTGAACTGACGAACTTCACACAACTTAGAGAATAATGCGGATTTCCTCATGATCATCTCATCTCTCATCCAAAAGTAGAAGTGCGTCCTAGGCTAACACTACTGCAAGTTTGTAAATGGAGCTGCTATAAATGTAATCTTTACAATATAATTGAATTTTTTTTTAAATAAACGTTACCACACCTGACACCCCCGCACTCGGATTCCCTGTGTTGCAGGTAGCACGGACACACACAAATATGACATTACAAACACCCATGACCCGAGAAGAAACTTTTATCTGTGACACAAACGTCTGCCCCTACCGGGAATCGAACCCGGGACCCCTCGCTCGGCAGACAGAGTCACAACTAACTGGGCTATCGGGTCGTCAGATTCAAATAATTCATCATTTATTAACTTTTCCACATCTTATAACAAATTGTATGTCTTGATTATAGATAAAACATCATCAATTAGTCCTGTCCGGCATCCTCACAATACTTCCTACCCACTAGGTGTGCCTCAACTCCTGGAGATGCGGCTATTTCAATTATACGTCTTATGAAATAGTTGTCTCGTGGGGCGATGGATTCGCGAATGCTCGTAATATCGTTGAGATGCGATAGGCGATTGGAATTCTTGATGCGTTATGTGCTAAGTTATGAACGGAGAGAAAGCGGATTTTATTTAGGTACATTTTTTTTTATTCTTAATTATTTTCAGGTGATATAAAAACAAAGCCAGTTAAGTCAAAGTCAGACTCCCATGGATTAATGTTTCTCACTGTAAATATATTCACGAAGAATTTTTACATATTGAACTGGTTTTTTTTTATGTACCTACTCCGAAATAAACATTCGTTTATTTATGGTATACCTATCTTTTTTCGTCTGGACTAATATGAAGATATTCTAAACCTCCTTCATATTTGAAATCCTGAATCGAGCACAAATAGTTCCAAAATTTTTTCATGATACAATGTCATAACGACATGCATTATATGTAATTGAAATAATCAGAATTTCAATGGTAATTCCAATAGGTGATATTGTACTTTAGATAAATTTAGATGTATTTTAATATGTTGATGAACTTAAAATTTTATAAAATTGTTACTATGGATATCTCTCCAAACCATGAAGGTGAAAAAATGCTTACGGTGTATCGATTATTATCATTTGTTGATCAGATAAGAGTTAAATCTCCTACTAAATACGGTCTGTTGTAAAAAAATTGTCTAGAGAACGACATTATAAAAACGAACTGTAGGACATTCTTGGGTTCCCGAACTTTGGCATGGTCAGGACAGTCTAGGCTTCCGCCTGGTATAACACTTCTGTAGCGAGCGATTGGCAAAATAATGTTGGGTTACTTATTTTAATTCCTGCATCGTTCTGTACTACCTTCATACAATAGACAAACTTTAGACATGTACGCCTAAAGTTTTGCAAACGAAATAGCAAACGATATTAAAGTAATAAATAAATTTTGATAATCCGCTCCCGCTCATATAGTCAAAATAGGCGCTGCCTAAAGTTCTTCACGCGCGTTGGGATAGCGTTAAGTATGGTGGATATCACCTCAAGGTTTTAAATTCAGTTCAAGGATCTTCATCGGAGGACTATTCATTTATTAAAATTTTATCATGCGTATTTTGATCACTGTTTTAAATATCGTACATGGCTCTGTGAGAAAATATCAATTATTTTTATTTTGTTAAATGAAAATTAAATTAAAATATATAATAAATAAATTAAAAAAAATTAAATAAAAAAACTCGTTAGTTAAATTACTAATAATCTACATAATATGTAAGTATATATTTATTTAATATATATTGTTAAAGAAGTCCGATTAGGTATTATCAAAGTTCAATTTAACGCACATGTCTGAAAATAAATAGGATTGCTTTAAAATATAACAAAGTGAAATAATACGTATGTTATATTGTCATTATATTTATTTTTGTTATTGTATCACATAAATGATTAAAATGACTCCTCCTTACATTATAATCTTACGTAAGAAGCAAAGCTGCCAGATACATTCTTCAATTTCAGAAATAAATATTTTTCAAGGGTTACAAAGTAAGGGTTATATTGAAGGCAGCACTATTAAAATGGACCATCTTCGGAATATGGCGCGGTAACCAAGTTGCAGCTATGCCAGTATGTATTCAAATAATAATTATTCAACTCATAGGAATCTTGTATATCTATACTAATAATAATACTGTAATTGAGTCCTATCTGTATATTTTTTTATGTAATAAACTTTGTTATCTATATATATTTTATCGAATTAATATGTTTTTCATTCCCTGAACTAGGGTACAATAAAATGAGACAAATAGCATATTTCTAAAAGTCCAAAAAAAATTAAAACTAAGTACGGTTTTGAATAATATAAAATGAATAACTGAATATAAATTAATAAAGTGTATCCAATTAGTTTACCGGCTTTACAACATTGTAACGCTATAGACTACACAATGAAATTCATAATTCTTCAAGAGAATAACCCTGACATTCTTCAGGTTCTCGTCGAGCACCCCGCAATCAACAGGTGTAATGTCAAGCTAATTTTAATTGGCCCCGGTAATTAAGTTGGGGCTTGTCGGATTAGACTTAGATGACGGCCAAATTACTCGATGATATCTTGAGGTTGCCTTACAACGTACCTGACAATCTATATGCAAACAAGGTAAAGTTAACAATTGTATATATATCTAATATTATAACGCAAAATTTCACTTTAGATAACCAGCGCTTTACACTTACAAATAGCACCATCACCGGAAACATTATTATTGTTCATTTATATAAGGCATTCGATAAGTTTCATATTTCCTCCAATTTATCATTTTACAAATTGGTTTCCCCAGTTCTACGAATTAGAAAAGTATTTATTTATCGAAATTTCTGCTCAAACATACAAATAAAACGTTTTTGGGCTGTGTATCGATAATAGCGCCAATTGCATTGAACTAAAAAAAACATCTAATGATTCGGCTCCATATTTTTCTAAACTGACATTATTTTTAGTATAGATTAATTATGTATTACCATTTGCATGCTTGGATACTGGGCTTTTAACCTTTTAATTAGAAGTTAATATAAAATATATTTTGGTGTAATTGATTTTCTATGATAAAAATATATTTTATTTGTCCTTTAAGTAAAAAAAAAATATTTATCAATATATGGTATTAACATAAGTACCATTGTGGACCCAAATTTACAAATTCACTTTTTATTCTCACTTTCACAAACGTCACAGTGACAACATGACAAAATTTAAAGTCAGACTTCAAAACGTAGGACCAAGAAATAATCTGCCTGAATATTATAAATTTAATTAAAATAACCAGTATGTATATATCCAAAATAATTATTAATTTATTTTATACATTTAATACATAAATGATAATTGTAGGAAATCTAAACATATAACGTTCCAGAGGAAGGTGCAATATTACCTATGAAAAACTGATAACTTCAAATTTTAATTAGCTGATGAATTCATAATAATCATCTATGGCTATGCTTCCCCATCTTTTTTCGTTCCCGTCCCCTTAATAAAACTTTTCATTTATGAGTACTCCTACACCGGTAACTCCTTACCTTTTTCTAAAAATGACTCGTTTCTAGGAAGAAGAGAGAAGGATCTCGTTCTTTCTTGCATATAATTTTCATGCACGCCCAATGGAACCCCGCGTACCATATAGGCTAGTAATCGCTGATCTAAGGGATCAGTCTCTTATACTCGTATTCAAATATTTTTGTGGCTTCAAATAGGATCGATTTTTTTTCAAATATAAGTACTAAATGTAACAGCCGGCACATTAAGAGAAGCTCTCAACTGACGGTAACAAGTCACCATCCTCCGGGCACCTGTGTGACAAGTGCGGCGCAATGGTGGTGTCACTACCATAATGACCATACTGCTATGTGTTAACTAATCCTTTTTAAGTAAAACAACCAAACCAGACAGTTTATTATTCCTTCAGTAATTAATATTGTTTAGATATCACCTTAAATATATCACTTTTGCTCACAATACATTTTAAATACTATTATTTAAGTTGAAATACTGAGATAGTTTTCTTAATAAGAGTGATCTTCAACTATGTACGAGGCTAAACTGATTGTACCAAATTTCAGACTTAGCGAAACTGGCTGTTTCATAGGTGTTCTTAATCTTCTTTTACGCTTTTATTTTCTATACCTTTTAGAGTCGGTCGTTTGTCTTGTCGCCATTCTCCATGTGACTTTGTTCGTTCACAACCATCTTCTTCATATTGTTGTATACGGTTCGTACTAGATGTGCGTTCAGTATTTCTCTTGGGTTTCTCTTAGTCGATTCCTTTTCTGGTATGTGTCTCCTTTACATCTCATGCAATGGCCATACTAGCGCAGGCAAATTTCATTAAGTTTGTCAGTTACACTAGCCAGTTTGAACGTATCACTAATGTGCTTAATCATGACTCATGTTCAAGGGTCACTCCTCTCATCCAGCGCAACATAATCATCTCTGTCACATGAAGTTTCTTCTCTTATTTACGAATAGCCCAACATTCAGAACTGAACGTACGAGCTGGTCTTATAACTCGTTTGTATAATATTACAGTTATTCCATTTTAGCAATTCAGTTGTTACCGGGTTTCGATATCCTTTTCGATTGATGCTGTGGACGTTAGTGCTGATCCAGGGTATTTCAAATTGCCAACAGTTTTTACTAGTGCATCACCCAAGAGGATATCTGGAGTAGCTCGTTCGTGGGTAGATGTATAAAAATTTATAATAATGTAAAACTCCGTAAGAATTGTCTACAATAGCATACTATAGATAAAAACTGACGTGAAGTATTCAGGACTATTTAATACTTCCTTGCTCATATGCTCATAGATTGGACAAAGCATAATGTTTGATTCCAGTTTGGATCCTAATCAAAGCATTTACGATTAAATATATATACTCATATCTTGGCTGTATATTTTATATACACGATGTAAAATTACAGGGTTTATTATTATTTATTTATTTATTTAACTTTTAGGTATAAGATGGGTAACGAAGGAAAATGCACATTCGGGACGCGGATGCCCATCGACATCCACATGCTCAATGAGATCATCTATCGGGAAGTGAAGCATTTCAGGAATTACAAAATCTACCGCCCTAACTTTGGATGTTAGTAAAAACAAATATTTAACAATAGTTAAGACCCTGGCATGTCATCTACCACCATGCTAGTGAAGCGCCAGTTAGATGCAAATGATTTGTGATA
Organism: Agathymus mariae mariae; assembly: GCA_018251895.1. Lineage (NCBI taxonomy): Eukaryota > Metazoa > Arthropoda > Insecta > Lepidoptera > Hesperiidae > Agathymus > Agathymus mariae. The sequence goes on from DWPT01004167.1 coordinate 5,942, forward strand.
AACCGCGTTGTTTTACTTTTTAATAGCTCTATTACCAACCTCAGTTAATAATTTGGCTTCAAATAAAGTCCACTTTTGAATTACACTCCTCTTCATATTTTGGTATAATTCACCAGCAATACCAGTGACGGGTAAGTTTTACGCGGCGCATGACCAGCTAAAGGCTGAGTCACGTGAGCAGACTGAGAAAGTGGACAATTATCATCACAATGTGGCGCAGACCAGAGCCAAGGGACCCCGCAGCAAGTACTCCTCCGCCGCTACTGAGAACCAAATGTGAGTTACTAGGAGACCTGTTTACTCTTTCCTCTTCTCTTTCTTTGTATTTCTTTAAGTGGTCTTATCGGTTTCGATTACTTATCTACCCCTTATTGAGTTATTGCTTGTAAAACATTATACTATAGCGGCTGTAACTGAGTTTTTGTGTTCTATAGCCCTGAGGATATACTATATATAGCGCTTACCAAAAATAAATAAGGATAAATAAGTTAATACAATAAAGAAATAACAGAACCGGTAACTGATATATAGGTTGTGGAAATCAGTCGTATGTGTTTGAGATCAAGGATCTGCTTTACACCAAGAATACCTTGTGATATAAAATCAGCTTACTACTAAATATCATAGTTCAGGTGCTGGCCTAAACGTAGCCCAGTTAAACCTTTATTATTTAAGATTTATATTGAACTTTTCATGTTTTTATGTATGACCAAGTATGTCTCAACGTCGTCATTACTACTGTACTAAAAACATTTTTTTCCGCTGGGAAATGCATTTACGCAACCCGCCGCGGCAAGGCGGAGGGTATGTGGGATTCGCTGGCACGCCAGAACGTGCCAGAATACCTACTAAAACCCAGCTGGGCCCTCATCGTCTTAGTGGGGCGTCACGGGATCGCTCGCTCATACAACCGTGACGCCCCGACGGTTGGCCTGCCTTCGCCTATAGCCTATCGCCTCCACGCAGAATCGTGTTGACCGTCGACCAACCCACCCGGAACCTAAACTGGGCGTCGGACCGGTCGGAAGCGACCTGCGTGAGATGCTGGACGATGCGAGCAGCAACTACCCAACAGCAACAGCTGTTACTCCAACAGCTTGCCCGCCTCGTCCAGCAGCACGATGGGCCAAGGCCGTGACTGACTACGGAGGCCGTCGCGGCTTCGGCAGGAGCACGAGCTTCTACTGCTTCCAGCAGTCAGGGAACCGGCCTGACACCAGGCTAGCGTAGAACAGTCCCCTGAGGCGGGGCTCCAAGTGGCTGAGGACTAGGGCCAACACTTGGGCGGGTACCTCGTCCGGCCCGGGGGGGGAACTTTTCCGCATACGCCGTTGCACCGCCCCGATTTCCGACTCATAGGCGGTGCACTTTCCACATCGGCATCTCGGGCATCACCTGGCAGAGCCATAACCGGAGGCATGTGCATCGTCCGCGTTGCGAAAAGTCCCTCGACTACCTCGGAGAGGAAGCTCGGCTGGAAAGTCTTGGAAGGTCTCCGTAAGGGGGGGGGGCCTTAAAACCTAACCTAACCTAACACTAACACGCTACTGGTGATATCTTCGGCATGCAATTGTAACTTAATGTATTCTAATATCTTGTCAGTATCGGATTATGCTGAATGAAAATTTCATAAACAGACTTAACTTCCAGATACGGCTGGTATGACAAACCCCTGGTGGCAATGAATAGGAACGACAGACGCTTCTACCAGCCGAAACGCGAAAGCACACACACCAAGGTCGAAATCATTATACTCATGTCCAATCCCCAGAAAAAAGCATAGACATTCATATTCATAACAAATCCTTATCATAACTAAATTCAACGTTACCTTACTTAACCTTAAAAGACCGATTCACATCGTAAGGACTAGTACTGCCATGAATATGAAATATATGCATATGAATATGAAAGCCTTAACCCTGGCAATATAAAAGAACAAAAAATATTACCGTCGAATTCCTGATTGTAATTTGTAAAATATGTAGTTATATTTTGATTATTATTTCATAATAATCATGCTTTAATTTCCTTTCACTTATATTTTTAGTGAAATTAAACATAACAGTGTTACATTTACAGTATTTACTACCCTGCGGTACTATCTGATTCACACAATGTTATTATCCTAATTCAAACTTATAATTTTTCAATTGCTTAATGTTCGATATTAGTTAGCTCACTTTTATAATAATTATTAGCATTGTTTTGATATCTTCTTAATTTGTACAAATATAAATTCTGATTACTTCTTGTTAATTTTGGCACCAAGTTTTACAATTAATATTATAACTACATTTAATTTTATTCAGCTGTTTTCATTTCCACCGAAGTATATTTTAAATGCATTATATTTTATCTATGTTTTCAAAGTAACGAACAAAACACAGTGTTGCCATAATAGTGAAGAATAATTAATCAAAATATTTGGAAGAACGAATATTTACACTGGTATTGTGGAGTGCCTCAATTGAATATACTAATAATTCTAGACCAAAACACAATTCACGTTGGAAAAAATAATGATATTCAACAAATTATGAAACATATTTATTAATTACGATTAGCATCTTTTGACGCGCACAGATTCCAATTTCTGGGCTGCTTGTTCTTGTAATCACTCCTCTCCAATGGTCTCAAATGAGCAGCTGCAACGCGATCACTGTAAAAATTTTTTTTTATTAAATTGCTATCGAACATGAGAAGGTCCTTGGGAATATCGCAAGAAGAAAGATATAAGTTATGAAGTTCACCATCGAATTTTGAGACAATGATAACTAGACAGTCTGGTAAAAATAAGCTTTAAGGCCGATTGAGTATCACGAGGATAAAGCTGAATGGTACAGAGCTTAAGCACCTCCAAAGAAAAGAACTTAACCTTACCTCATCGATTGTTCAGCAAGATGACAATTTTTGACTTGGACTCAAGGATAATAAAACCACCTGAATTACTTAATCAACTAGTCTGCAATTCACTTCGTAATTTCGTAAATTGTACTTACGCAAACTCCTCGTATGTCTTCGCAGTGTGTATAGCGTCACATTTCACGTCATTCACTCGCCAATACTTTCGATCTTCCTCCATGTTTTGCCTCAACTGACCCTCCATCGCTGCTATGTCATCTGCACTTAGATTATTCATTACAACCGTTGGTTTTGCTAAATCTTAGTGTTTATTTATATTTCGACTTTCAACGTCTTTTGGGTGTATGTCTGAATATTGACAAAATATCTGGTTGCCATGACAAACAATGTGTGATCTACACATTCCTATCCTACGTCCGATTTAAGGAAATATTTATCTATGTTTTTTGTAATAATCATTATGTTATTAATATTTAAAGTATTATTCGACATCCTTTCAACAAATCGAAACTCTAAGTCGACGTAGATGATATTCGAATGGGTAAATACAATGATTGTCATAAGTGTTCACAGCTACGACCAATAGAAGTACAAATACAGGAATACCGAGGACTATTTCCTCAGACTTCCTGCACAGCAAAGTGGTTATCTTGAGTCACCCTTCTTATAGACATAATTTTTCCACGTCACTAGAAGCGCTCAAACAGACTATGTGAACGGCATCTAAGGTGAACTAGGAATTTTTGGATAGGTACTACAGTATTCTTTGGAAAGATTTTAACATAGTAGCCTTAAATACATAACTCATTAGTTGAATATCTCAAAACTTACTAAGTGCCCTATCTGTGTTTTAAGCGTAGGAGTAATGCAAGCGTGCAGCTATACATGAACTTTACATAATTAACTAATTTCATAGAGAGATTTATCAAGTTCACAGTGTGGTGTTGACCAAACACTCACAAGAAAACAATTACTTCGCATTACCCTGCTGCTTGAATCACATCACGTATGAATTGACATTACATGCAGTGTTACGAAACAGCAAACTTCATCAGGTTATATTTATCGTTAGGGAGGACTTTATTATATTACAAGCGGCCTGCCCTGAGTTCGTTCGAGTTTAAAAAATGTGCCAATTTGTACATATGTGCTCATAATATAGTCTATATTCATCCGGAATAACGTATCTTTCAAATGTTAAAAGAATATCTAAAGTGGGTGCCGTGGTTCCTGTGGTGGAAAGTCCTTACCGCATATAAACTCACAAAATCCGTACTCTTTTTATAATATTAGTATTGATATTGAGGTAGAATAATAAATTCTTTGTGTGTAATATTAATAATTTTCATTGCAATTTTAAAACTCATACTAAAAAATATACTACACCGAAATAAACTTGAATATGACTTTCAATATAGAACGTGGTAAATATTCCCCGTATGTCCTTGCCTCCTCTTCAAGACTGCTCATGGTAGGTTCTGACAGATAGCATAGCGTAACATTCGACATATGTCGATAACAACTTATCCAGCAAAAGAATTCGAGCACTTGAACAATACTGGTCGCGTTATTGCATCATACGTGCTCAGAGAGTTAAATGCAGGATTCCAGCTACACAGTACGTCGCGGCGCGCGCTCGGCGGCCATTTAATCGAACGGTTGTTGACATTTTATTAAATCCGTCCTTATGTATTCACGTGAGTTACTTACTTTACAACTACAATTGTATAACTACTTATAAATCTATGATTAAAATTACACGTATCACGTCATTGATACATCTATACTACTATATAAGTTTAGTGTCTGTCTGTACATATTTTTTATTTTTCAAATTTCAAGATAAATATTCGTTTTTGACCATGAAAATTGCTGTCCATCTGTCTTTATTTCCCGTTGTATTTGAAGACTGACTTGACCAATCTTAATTTAAATTGATATGTAATCAGAACACTTGATTGTGCAGATCATGGGATATGTAAAATATCAGTAAACCTAATAATGTCGATCAAGGCATTGAGGTAAAGAAAATAAAGTTATTCAAATAATCATGTATGTATAAGCTGAATAATTAATATTCTAGTAAAATATAAAATACCACAATCATTTACCATCTAAGAGCTCTGCAACCTTTGGTCGTTATCGGAAAAGGCGCTTATTTCTTATTTAACTAGCCTACACAATCATAGCGAAAAAGAACCTTCTCACTCCATAATAGAACTCGACATTTTAACTAATATCGTATAGAGACTAGAACAATTAATTCACGTTACGTGCTATCCAAAGCGTGCTTTAAAGAGGATTTGTTGAAGGCAATACTTCCACAGTTTACACAACTAATAACCATCGCGTCGGTTAAACATGCCCTGCGAACTTTAGAAATTGCCCACCAATCGCCCGCTTCTTAACTCGTTCGTTCGATATAGAAAATAATTTACCAGTAACGTTCAGCCGACATATATTTACCGGTTCTACCCGCATTGATTAACTAAGTTAGGATTACTTATGATCGGTGCAAGTTAACAGGCGTAGAACGTGTGCGCAAATTTAAACTGTTCACTTTAATAGTAACTGATTAAACTGCTTGATATTTTTGATAAATAGTTAATCTATTTCAGGGCCGATACGAAGAATGTAACATAAATATTATTTATTTGTACACCGCCAAATAAAATCATATACACCGATTTAAAGGTTACAACAGGTATAACAAAGGGGCGCTTATCGGTCAGGTAGCTCTGTCCCAGGCAACCTTAATATACTGACAGTTTCTCAGGCGTTGCCTGTTGTCTGTTGGCAACGATGATCACTCAACATCAGGTAGTTCCTGAGCGGTTTCGATAGATTTAAAGACTGAAACATACACTGATTTATTTCGCAGACGCAATCATCGTTATTCTAAGCACATCGAGTTGTCATTGCTTCGCGGGCTATGAACTGTTTCAAGGATTCTATAGGACCGATGTCGACGACTCCGCAGACGCTACGACAGACACATATTTAGATTTCACCTCCGACACCGAGACGGAGTCTCCTCAGGTAACTCTCAAGGACAGCGAGTAAATTATATACTTTATGAACTGCAAATATGCAAATATGAACTGATTTCACGTATTTTGTATTTCGTTATGAGATTAAATTTTTGTCGTTTTAATATTCGTAGCTTATTCAATATTGAGCATTTTAAAACTACTATTTAAATTTTATGGTTACTTAGCATAATTTATTTTATGTTATTTTTAAAAGAAATATTTTTTATAATTATATTCCCGTACTATATCATATTCACAAATATGTTTGTTTTTTATCTGTAGACAATCCTAGCTTACTAGCTGATGCCGCAGAAACAAAAGAACACAATACTGCGCTATCGACTGTTAAGAGTTACCTAGCTTCACATAGTTTTTAGAAATTGACGCACGATGTTTGTGGAGTAAAAATAATAGCTATGTACGCTACTGAAACTTATGCTATTATGAAAGTCCAAGATGTAAATCACCTACGTATTATTTATTGTATACTATTATTTATTTTGTACCGAATCTCAACGTTGCTTAGAGCAGCTTACTTTCCGACAGAATTAGCAGAGATTGTGATGATCTTGCCACCTACAAACCGATGAATAATTATTGTCGGAGCAGCACTAATGATAGAACAATATACGCAAAAATTAATCCAAAAATAAATTCCCACTAGCTCTAACAATAAGACAATCGGAAAGTATCCGATTCAAGTACACATGTCTAAATCAAGTGGGATTATTGTCAAAGATTGAGTTATGAAATATATATATATAAATATGAAAAACAACATGAACTCATATTTGTTTCAACATCGAATTAAATGAATATATCTGACATATCGACGACCTCGTAGCCCAGTCGGTAGTGACCCTGCCTGCCGAGCGAGGGGGTTCGATTCCTGGCCGAGGCAGACATTTGTGTGACAGATAAATGTTTCGTGTCGTCATAAGCATAAACAAACATACAACACAAGGTCGAGAACAAAAGTTAGCCGATCAACCAAATAACTGTCTCAGAATCGACACGGGAGGAGAGGCACTATCGAACGGGACCACTGGGACAACGTTGTTACCGCGAAATTATTAATTAAAATAATCTTTCCTACTGTCTGCAGAATGCAAGAACATTCAAGCCCCTTCAAGATGAAAATACTACAAACACAACAGATACTACTATATCAACTAAGAAGTCCAATTGGTCCACGGATAGCAGGTTTACTACCCATAAAGATACAACGCAAACCACACCCCTGCGACATTCGAAGCTCGATTGCCCCGAAGACGAACAACCCTCCAATATAGGCCCTTATGAGATTCCAACGCAAAGAGATATCGTGTTATTCACCAGGAACATTTTGCTGGATATGTTTCGTAGTTACTACACAGAAGCGTTCTATCTGCTTAAAGACATCCGAGCAGTAAGTTTGTGATAGTTTTAGAACCATTTGTCTTTTCTCAACTTCGTTCATTAGTGTTTTTATAAAACATTTAAAATTTAAACATTTAAACAAACCATCTTAGGTGGTTTGGTTGTGGATTATATCACTTGTGTGTAATTATATTCAGTACTAGTAATTACAAATGTTATGGATACGAAATTTCGGATCTGGATATGGATACGGATGCATGAATAATATTTTGCTTATAAAACATTTAAAATTTAAACATTTAAACAAACCATCTTAGGTGGTTTGGTTGTGGATTATATCACTTGTGTGT
>DWPT01004168.1:0-13547 GCA_018251895.1 Agathymus mariae mariae
AAAGAATATTTGAATGTGCTTAAAAAAATTAATTCAAGCTTTTTATTTTTAATAAATGTAAAATAAATAAAAATGCGTAGTTTTTCCAGTATTTCCGTAAACGATTCACGATTTCAGTACTTTGTGTTGCCTCCGCGAGCTCGCAATACTGCTGTTATGCGATTTGGTATATTTTCTACTAGGTTTTTGAGGCGACGCTGCAGAATATTCTGCCATTCCTTTATTAGTTTCTTTCATTTCATGTAGCGTGATTGGCGGCGGATTCCACTGACGTACACGTCGTCCCAGTTCTTCCCATTCATACTCAATGCGGTGTAAGTCGGGGCTGCGTGCTGACCACTCCATTTGTGTGATGCCGACTTCTTGAAAATAGGCAAACACTATATACACTACAGCTGTATGCGGGAAGGCATTGTCTTGCAAAAAACGGCTTTTTCGCCCAAGTCCACTAAGAATGGACCAACATTGTCATTCAGAATTTCAGTGACATATCTTTCTGCATTTAAAGTTCCACTTTCTATCACCACTAGCTCAGTGCGGCTTTCGGAAAAAATCCCAGCCCACACGTGAACAGAGCCTCTGCCGTATGGTACTTTTTCTTCTATACAGGCTTGGTTATAGCGCTCTCCCGGTCTTCTGTATTCTTTTCCTCCCGTCGTGCGTGTCGAAAATGTTACTCTTTACCAGTTATTTAGAGTCCAATTCTCGTGTTCTTTACCATAATTCAACTTTGAGTTTCTGTGGTGTCTTTCTAGTTCTGGGGCATTGCAGGTATTAATGTCTTAAAATTTGCTTCAGCCAGACGCCGCCTTACTGTGTCCGTACTCAGATTGATTCCTCCAGCTCGTAAATGATGATTCTTTACTTCAACAACCGTAAGAAAGCGATTTTTCAAAATTGTTGACACTATATGGCGATCCTACCACAGCGTCGTGCACCTTTTTCGGCCTGTTCCTGGTCTTCGAAGATTTGATTCAGTTTCATGGAAACGCTGGAGTACTCGCTGAACTGTGGAAAGAGTCACACCAACAGTTCTCGCTGTATTTCACTGTCTGTGCCCCTTTCAAGCATTGTTATGGTCCTGGTTCATTCTTCAGGGGTTAACGACATGATCACTTTAGAATAATAAAATTTATAAGGCAGAGACATCATATTCTTTATTTACATCTTTTTTATTACAAAACTAAAACAAACGCGAAACAATTGATTTGATTTTTTTTGGTTCTACATAAAAAAAATTATCACTATTTTACATTTTTAAGGTTTTCATACAATTATCAAAAATAAATAAAGAGGTTTTACTTTATGTGGCATTAAATGTTCTTTATTTTGTATTTATATCATAAAGCTAGGTCAGGGAGTTTTGAAGATATTGAAGACTTTCTAACCGACCCTTTTTTTGCAGTTCAGGTTATTATGAAAGGCCCATTTTTATATCATCAGCACAAACACAACAGTGGGGACTAATTTAAGACTAATTGAAGTGTTTTGGCATATCTATAATATGTAAAGCAAAATAAAATCATATTGGTAGCACAGAAGCGACCAAGATAGTCCTTTGGGTCAGTTTAAACCGTGCGCTGATACAAATAAGTTAAATTTTAATAGTAAACACACTAGTGCTTCACCATCACTCCTTGCAACAGCAGTTATCCAAACTGTTACTGATATTTTATTATTGTATACTTAACCAACAAGTGGTCCTGATTGCCAGTATATTTTAAATGAGTACTACCACCTACCACCCACCACTGCTGGATCTAACCAACTTCAAACAGAATAAATGAAGTCCTTTCTTAATGAAGTTGTTTACAGATGGATTCAGCTGAAATCAAACTACTGTAAATCAAAACTCCCAAATTGACGCAATTTACTGTGGTTAAGATACCTCTCTTTAATTTTCATGTGTTACAATTTACATACAATTAATGAGGCTGTTAGCTTTACTTCATAAGAGACATGGAAGTTTAAATATGCATGGAAAACACAATTTAGATTTTGGCAATATATTTTAGCATACCTAAAGCAAAAGTTGAGAAGTAATAATTTGGTGCAGGACTTGGAGAGATACTAAAGCACTTTGTTTTATCAATTGATATCTGCTGCTTGTAGAGATCCAGCTTGGCATCTTCATAAATCAGAATCCTGTTACCAACTTGCATGGCAAACAACTTCTCATCAGATGACCATTTTGGCTCACTGTGGTCAAAATCATAGAAATTAAATAACTACTTAACTTTTGGTATACTTAAAGCATTACTATATTATTATTATATTTGGTATACTCAAACTCAAAAATTACTGTTTTTAATTTTTAATACATATTTTTACAATCAATTTAATGTTGATAAAGAAATATTGTTAAACATTATATATATGTTCTTATTACTCATAGTATAGAATAAGTGAAATCTTACCCATCAGATTGATTCTTCTGCACAAATGACCCAATCAACTCTCCAGTTGCAGATTTATAGACATGAATATTTGGTTTACCCTGAAACAATATACATATTACCGAATAGCTTTTCTATATTATACTTAATTTTTAATTCACACTTGACTCTATGATTTTCACATAAGACATTTTTTAAATATTGACTTGGGATGTATAAGGCTTCATACATCTATAAGTCCAAGCCAACCTCAGTTACTTGCGATATACCCCTTTGAACCTAGGTAAGATTTTGCACTTCTCCTAGAATCAAGAGCAATATAATTTTAACATATTTTAGTTACAGCTTCAAAAATTTAATTCAAAAGCCGCTTCGTCACTTCTATCTTGACTGGTAATGAATCAATGATGCATTTGGTGTAACAGATGTATGTGGGTGGTGGTAATGACTATACACCACCAGGCTTATCGGTACTTTACCTTTTTTTATTTATATTATACATAATAAATTAAAGGCTTATTAAGTTTAAAATAAGTTAAAAGTAAGAAATTTCAACATATAAATTACCTGTGGATTTTCTTTCGTGACAAGAAACATTTCCCTGACAGTGAAGTAAGTTTCGAGAGAAGAAAAGAACATATCTTTGATATTTCCATCAATACTTGATGCAACTGACCAATCTGCACATGATACGATTTCAGCCCTAAAAATAGACTTTTTAGCACACATTTAGGAATTGCCAGTACTTTTTATATACTAATGTTATAAACCTTGCTTACGTTATACGGTAATTACTATACTCACTTTTTGTCGGTTCTATATGCTAGATAAGTACCCTTAGGGCTAAATATTAAACTACGTATATTAAGCGTTGTCTCATCTCTTAAAATCCTCTCTGCATAAGGCTCTTCAAATTCAATTAAAAATAAACCTTTATTAGTCAATCCTGCAACGAAATCCAAAATGTAAAACGCAACCTAAAATATTAACCGGCTAATAATTAAAACTTTAAATAATATTTGCTGCGATATCAATTGAAACCTGCGATATGTGGTGTTTTACTCATTTTTCACACGTTTGATTTAATTTTTGTAATATTATTTTGTTAGTTTTTCATTTTATAACATATCTTTATGTAGCACGAATACGGTACACGTGTATTTGTTGTCAATACGGTATTGAAATGGAAATTTTGACAATTGACATTATTTGTCTGAAGTTTCTGACATTAGTAGATGTTAATAAATTAACCAGTTTAAAAGCATTTTACACGTAGTTAGTGTTTTTCATCATTTATTAATAAAAATATAAATTTAATTTATAATTTTCTGTTTCATTAAAACTAGCATTGAAAAATATGTACAATATAATATATTACTACTACTACTTACTAGTACTATATTTGTTATTTGCATGGTAAAATTAGTGGTTACTAATTAACAAGCACTTTGTAAGATATAGAGTAGTTAAGATGTTGTGGACTCTGTAAAAATGGTATTTTAATTATAATTTAGGTCATCGTGGAATTAAATAATCTTAAGACGGCTATACAAATGAATTTCTTTACAATATCATTTATAAAAATTTAACTGGGTAAAGGCTTTGGTTGATGAGGGAAACATGAAATCATTAGTATGCCTGATAATAAAAAAAAAATGTATTTTTTGGGTACAGATAATATTTACATAAGTAAAATATTAATTATTCTCAAAGGAAAACGATTTCCTATTACTACTGTTAAAATATAAAGTTAAATAGCTACAACTTTACAAAACAGAAATGAATTTCGCGGGCTTCGTTAATGGAATCACGTAAAAAACACCTGACAAAATCTTGTATTGACTATAAATGCGTATGTCGATATTACTGAATATCAATTTATGATAACTTACACTATATTTAATAATACTTAAAAGACCTACTAATACTTAAAATTGCCAGTTGTATGTAAATGAAGAACAAGTAATTATATATAATTATCGACGCTGGAACAATAAAACATATTTTTTTTATTAAAATATATTTTTTTTGTATGTATTCAAAAACCCCAATATTTTATTCTTTCTGATAACAAATTTGTACATAGGCAAAAAATCGACACAAGATAAAAAAAAAATAGGAATGTAAAAATTAATTATATATAGCACAGTTAGAGACAGAGTTTTGTTTATCTTCTTTTGTATTCCTTATGCAATGTGTTTGGAGTGAAATTTTAAACACCACAACATAATCTTATAGGAGTTTTACTCAGTACAGTACATTTACTTTTGATCAAGTATATAAAGTAAATAACATTGAAAATTTAATTATCTTTAAACTTTTATAATAGATATTACTGGGTAGTAGATTAGATTAGCTGTAAATGATTAGATATTGTTTAGAATCAAAGAGTATTACTTATTTAAATTTGAATGATAGGAAATCAGAAATAAAAAAGAAATAATTCTTCATACAAATTCATTTATTTTTACATCTATATCTCACTTTAGTAATAGCAAAAAAATAAATGAAAATTCATCACATCACATATTATCGGGCAGAGACTGAAACCTGCCATACTCTGATGATGTTATCAGAGTAACCAGCAAACAGAGTTTGGCCATCTGTAGACCATGCTAGGGAGAGACATTGCGGGGGCTCAGTCTTGGGGCTTTGATTTTGATTGATAACTTCTGGCTTCAATTCTTCAACCATTTCCTTACTTTCCAGATCCTGTGAATCACAAGTCAAGTAATATAAGTTGAATATATGTCAGAGTGGACATTTCACAAAGTAACTAAGTCTTTTTTTGATATGTAACTAGTTAAAAAACAAGCAGATGAACCATCTTATGATAAGTGTTCACCATCATCTATGGATTCCTTTGCATCATTGTGTTGTGGACCAAAAAGGAAGTGGAAGGACCTGCATTATTACTGGCTTTCAGAGACTGCAACCATGTCTGAATCTATGAAATATTTTATGGCTGATTTTAGCAGGAGGGTGATACATAGTCAGACTGGCAAACTACCCTACCACCAAGCAAGTACTGCCAGGATTAAACAAGAGGTTCAGCAACCTCCAATAGGAGGGAACTTTTGGTTCAATGGTGCTGTTCAGCAGGATACTTCATGAGTAGGGGAAGTTGACGTGGACTCTTATTGCCATTTTGACATATTAATATATAATATTAAATTATACATAAGTCACATTTGACAATATTGTTCAATCACAAATGTTCCTATCGACAACATTAAGCACAACCATTACACACAGACATTGAATGCAGTTTGTTATTAGTTATGAAATGTCTCGACTTACCCAAATCTTGATAGATGGTCCAAAAGCAGCACAAAGCCAATATCTGTTAGGTGAGAAACACAGAGCAGTGATTATATCATTGTGGTCCAGAGTGTGAAGATGCTTTCCATCATTTAAGTCCCAGAGCATAGCCTTCATGTCCTTGCCTCCAGATGCACATAGAGAACCATCAGGGGAGACTGTCACGGTGTTCAAGTAGCCAGAGTGACCAAGGTGGTTGATTTTCAATTTACAATTAGTCAAATGCCAAACCTATAAATATAAAGAAATAACATCTTTACAACTATATTTTTGATGATGACATTAGTAATCACTTTCAAAGTACTTTGACTGATACTGGCTGATTTCTAACAACATATTTAATTGACACAACAGTGGATAGCCGTGCTAGAATCAATTAGATAACACGGTTATTAACATATTCTGTATTTAAAAATGCTTCATATGTATAGAACATTACATGTAAACAAAATGGCAGAACAAAATATATCACGCATTCAAATTCATGAATTAATAGGATTTATATTTTTACATTACCCACCTTTACTGTGCGGTCCCATCCAGCAGATACAATAATAGGGTTGGCATGATTAGGAGAGAATCGTACACATGACACCCAATCAGTATGACCATCATCTTGGATGGTATATTTGCACTCAGCTAGTGTGTTCCATAACTTTATGGTTTTGTCACGAGAGCCAGACACAATCTGACGGTTGTCAACTGAAAATGCCACAGAGAGCACATCCTGGAAAACACAATTTCATTAATTTTAAATTTGCACAATTTCCTAATATTTCCATGTATATTAAACTATATTGCTACAGTATAATAGATATTTACTTAAAACCTATTTCAATCAAAAAATTTATTACTATATAATACTACACAAATACTAAGGTGCATCAATTTGTATCATAACATGTATGTATTAAAACTTACATGTTATCTACTTACTGAATCTGTGAACCATGGAAAGCTTTAATTTATTGGTGTCTTCTGCCTCGCAAAGGCACCAACACGAATCTTCTGCCTCGCATAGGCACCGACACTGCCACATTAAACACAACAAACCATATAAAGTTAATATTTTCTATCACACCTTAGTATGGTCCTCGAAACGCCTAGTAGTCTTGCCAGCTGCAAGATCCCAAAGACGCAGGGTCTTATCCCATGAGCCAGAAAGAGCATAATTTCCATCGCTAGAGAGCACAACATCAGAAATGAAGTGAGAGTGACCGTAGAGACGCTTCTGCGGGACTCCGTAGTTACTATCATCTCGAGTCAATTTCCACACGATCAATGTCTTATCTGAAAAATATTTAAGTATATTCAAAAGTTCCTATTAACATTCTCTTGTGTACTATTGATAAAGTTATTTTAATTAACAATGAAAGCAAACTTGAGCATTATGTTAGAAAGGTGGTCAAATTTTTGTAATACGAATACAACATATCAGATTAGAATCAATTGAACTTAATCAATCTGCTGGATTCCTAACCAATTCATCAGACATCTTACAGGTTATAGGTTAGTCATGTTCCAAAATTAATAGTTTGATTCATCGTAATATTAACCGTTACGAAGTAGAAGAGGTAATTAGCTTTTACCAAAATATGTAAAAACTTTTAGTGTTGTATAAATTGTTAGTGTAAACTCTATAGATTTTAGTATTCGTGGTTCCCTAAAATCATCTCTTGAAAGAGTACGCTTCATTACGCCTTATGGTCACGTGCACAAATCAAGAGCATGCTTATTAATATAGCAGTAAATAACGGTACCATTGATTTTATAGATATGACCCAAACATATTTTAACATATTTTTTTATGTTGTAGTAAGCAAGATTTATTAAAAATTAACTGGATAAATAGTAGCAGATGCTACAGACACTAAAATGCACTACAGCCATGGCAAATAGCACGCTAATGTACATAACCTTACCTCGTGAAGAGGAAAGAATCATATCAGGGTATTTAGGATTTGTTGCGATTTGCGTAACCCATCCATTGTGGCCGCAAAGAGTACCCCGAAGTTTCAGAGTTTCGGTCATTTTCTTAACAAATGATGACTGAGCCAACTAGCTGCCACGCTTTCCGACCACAAAAAGAAAAAGATTGCAAATATGAGCAGTGTGACTGTTTCAAAATCGAATAATTTACTAAGAAGATGTGTGGCCAGTACCAAAAAATACTATTTTAAAATTAACATCAAATCAACTAGTTTTTCCAAGAAGAAAAGCTCTAAGAAGGGCATACAAAATACATAAAAAATGCACACACTAAAAAGGGAGTACATCAACCTTAATCAAACAAAACACGGAAACAAGAAAAACGAGGGTAGACTTTATGCATGACACTAATTTGCATCGAATGTATTGTCTAAATAAAAATTATTACTTAGATTCGAATTAATTCCTCCATCACCGTTCCTCCATGGAACAACTCGACGAATGGCAGGTATCCACCCTTTCGTAGTGAACGTACCACCAGCCTGTACTGACGACGCGGTCTGCGTCTTCATTTATTATTCGCACTGAAAAGTATTGAAATGACTTGCCCTCGTCGGTATTCCAGGCTACTTACGATGTGGGAGTCTCCAAGAGGAGAGTGAATAGGCTTTTATAAGTTACTGCGACCAACATCTTAGACTTCAGCACAACTTACCATCAGGTGGGATTGTTGTCAAGCATTATCTTATCTTGTGTTAAAAAAAATACGGAAAACACAGTTCTTCAAAATACACGGTCACTGTATTGCTTTTGCAATAGCTCATTAATTAAATAGATTTGTAGTAAACTATTTTATCAATAAAAACCTACATGGTACAATAAAATAATTCAATTTTTTTTTTTAATTTAATGTTTTGCAAATGTTTTCCGATATATTATTCAGAAGCTTTTTATTAAAGCAAGAATTACAATTTCTTTTCATTTTCTTGATTTTTAAGCTGCAATCATTATAAATTGATCGCGCGCGCCTCGATATACAGTACTAACCCACGAAATTAACCAAAATATTATTACATACTTTTCAATTAAATGTATGAAAATATGAAACCAAGAAACTGACGCGTCACGCCACAATACGCTAATTAATGTTTTTGCATGTGCAATCTGTAGTATTAAAAATATTTCCAAGTATTCCAAATGTTTAATTAATTACTCTGTGGTAAAAATGGCGTTCCGATTTATCGTAGGTACATTATTGTTTGGAAATTTTGAAATAGAATCGAAGTGGTGATTAATGAAACACTGAGATAGTGTTGCAAATATTTTCAATGTTTAGCAGTTCAGCGCAACTTCGGAAACGTACTCCGGAACATGGAACTGATCGTGAAAATTACCTGTCATTATTAGTGGATGAATTTATTAATTCCTCATCTTTTGGTAAGAATAATAAATTACTACCCATCTTTTACTTCTGTTAAAGGTTTACGATGTTGTTGTTACAAAAAAACGTGGGCTGATGTTTATTATTTTGGTAAGCCAATGTTCCTTACTTATAAAAACTTATAAATACTTATCTTTTTTCAGATGCTAAAAGTCAAGTTTTAGCGAATTTGGCTAATTTCGCTTACGACCCAATAAACTACGGTTTCATCAGAGATGTTGGTGTTTTAGACATATTTTTATACGTTATAAAAAAGGAGACTGAGCTACAGCTTCTTCATTTTGCTTGTGCAGGAATCTCAAATCTTTGTATTGGTAAGTTCCAGGAAATTTAAGGATTAATTCTTCCGTATTATATAAAATCCTAATTCAAATATTTATTTCAGATCCATCAAACATTGAATATCTTTTAACCAATGGAGCATTACCTCCCTTATTATCATTACTAAAAAGTGAACATGATGAAATTGTGGCTGATGTCATCACAATATTAATTTATCTGAGAAGCTGTGGCACAGACCTTCAATTAAACACTTCTGAAATAATACAACAAATGCAGTCATTGAAGCATTCTACTAACAATATGGTTGTTAATTTGGCAACAATTTTTCTGAATGATGTGAGTGACACAAAGTAAAAAAGTTGAATAATAAATTTAATTAAGATTAAATATAAAGACAAAATGAATAAAATGCTCTCAAATAGATTCCCTTACATAGCAGTGAACAATAAAAACTACCAAAAGATATGTAAGATACATACAACTTCATTCAGCAGTTCTGCTTTTAAAGCTGGTGACAAAATAAGGATCCAAAAGACCTTGACTCAGAAAGATCTAGATACATTTTCCAATCTGACTAGCGATCATAACTACTTGCATAAAAATAATGGAAATATGAGACCTATAGTCCATGGTGCACTTTTGAATGGCTTGGTAGCAGGATTGATTGGAACTCATTTGCCTGGTCCAGGAACTATTCTTGTGTCACAAACAATGAAATTTCCTAACAAGTGTTTCGTTGGGGAAAAATTAACCATCAGCGTGGAATTAGTAGATGTGAGGAAGATACTCAAAGTTAAATTCTTTTGCATTGTAGAGGAAGAGAAGAAAGTGGTATTTGAGGGTGAGGCTAAACTCATGTTAGCCAAAGACTGTTAAGGTGAAAATGTTTTACATGTATTTAATAAGGATTAAGTTTATATATCTTACTATGAAACACTAGTAAGGATAAACTAATCAATCATAATTTAATGATTGCAGGAATGTTTATGATACTGAAGTCTCAAGCGTGATTAGCATATGGCATTGTGCCAATAATATAAAGTTTATTTGGTGTGCAAGGCTACATTTTGTTTAACGTAAATAATCAGAATATCGTGACTAAATTCTGACATTGCAAAAGTCTAATAACATAAAAAAAAGCTGTTGTTTTTGTTTACGTTAGTGATGTTATGAATATGAAATTTCGGATCTGGATAAGGATACGGATTTATGAATAATGTTTTACCGGTTTCTTTTATGGTTACAGATGTGAAACTTTTTCGGATTATCCAATTGTTTCTGATAATTTCGGTTACGAACATATTATGATTTATGACTTAAAACTACAACACAACAGTAACAGTTTGACTTTATTTCTAGTTATTATGTAGTATTATTATCACAGAAAAAACAGTAGCCTTAAAAATTATATAACAAAAATTATCTAAAATTGAAACAATGCCAGTCTTGTATTGGCAGTCTTAATAAATTCTGTCATAACCTGTTTTATTTAGATTGCCGCTATCCGAAATTATCCGAAACTTTTTTATCGGATTCTTTTACGGTTACGGATATATTTTTATTTCGGGTATCCGATAGTTTCGGTTATGAATATGGAGCTCTGTGACATTTCTGGTTTACATACCTATTTCATGAAACCTTTTTTTGTTCAGAACAAATAAAAATATAGAGGTATATAGTTGTATGTTCTAGTAAGGCACATTCATGCCTCTTTAGATCCTGTAATGTAACATTAAAATAACTTACACTAACCTTTATTGAATTATTTTGAATAGAAGCAAGTTGCAATTTACACAATATAACAATTCACTAATAGTTGAAAACAAGTGATATTTCATTGTACACTTGTGTATCTGTAAAATTTTTATTATGTCCATCATGTTTTGTAATACATATATTTATAGTAATTTTACACACATTTATACAATTTATTTGTAATAAAATATGCATGAAGTACAATTTAGATTTACTTTTTGTCTATATCAATTAAAATATGTTCAGGCCGCGTCTGCTTATTTCTGTTAAAATCTGTCCACTTGTCGATTACATAAAATTTAGTCAATAATTTATTAAGACTGATAGATTATTATTTATTCCGACCAAGTAAGTCTTAAAAGACTACAATCAAGACAAGAAACATTTGTGTGATATAAGGATTAAGTATCTTGCCAAATTGCTCACTTTATATTATTTTCCAATATATGATTGCAATCTGTATCTATTTTTGTATTCAGTTTGCTTTCGATTCAGTTCGATTTTTTCTAGCACTGAGATGTTGGCTAATCTCCGGCTATTATAAAAGCTGAGATTTACAAGATAACTATTAAAAACTACCTCTTGAAGTATTAAAGTATAAATCACTGGTTTACTAGCACTGAAACAAATTTTATTGGAATATTTATATAAAATTATAGTGTATTCTGAAATAAAATCAATTTTACATTTGTTTTAAAATAAATGTAACAAAAACATAATTGACTCGTAAATGGTATGTTGTTTTAGATTGTCACTATCCATCCATATTGAGATATTGTTTTAACTTTTTTTTATATGTACATAATACTATTATATAATTTAACACCTTGACTTGAATAATAAATTGTGTGATGTTGCTTGAATTTCATTACAACATATTTATATACTTAAGCAATAAGTCATATTAAGTAATTGATTTGGGGATAAATATCCCCAAATCAATATCTTTTGTCTCATATCTTTTGTTAAGTCTGTATGTAATTTGCATGGGGTTAGATCATCATAGTTGCTCTGGTTGTCAAGCTTATTTATTCTACATAATAATAATTATATTGCTGCTACTTAAAACTTTTGAGATTTCAGCATTGAAATTTTAAATTTTGTTGCTGTCCCTATTGGAACGAATACGAATGGGGTGCAGCAGCAGGGTGTCATACTAGTATACAATTTTCATTATGTTTCTGTTGATAAAAATGAAATATTTCCATTTGGCACAGTGGTAGATTAAAATGTATTGTTTGTACAGTTTTAACTTTATAAGTTATGAAATTAGCTAGTGTTTAAATTTTGCAGTATTACAGTTGCAATAATTTGTGCAAGTCATTAAATTTTGTTTTGTTAATATTTTCCAAAAAAATAATGCTCTTTGTTGTTCTATATTTGTGATTATTACACGGCCGCTGGTTGCAATTTCGTGATATAAGTATTTATTATAGCTGGTTACATGATAAGTATTCTTATAGTTAACATTGTTCTATAAACAAGTAATGTTTTATTAAATTCCCTGATTCATACAATGAATCTATTGTTTTATTTTACTAAGTATTTACGTAATAACTAGAAATTAACCTTAGCTTAGGAATTTAATAAAACTTTGTAGATACGTGTAATGTAACAGTGAAAATTACATTTTGAATTACTATCTTGTAGATGTAGTTGTGCAATTTTCTTAATAAGTGCTTTTGTTAAACCAGCCAATCTGTTGCAATTCAAACCATGAGGTATAGCTCTAGTCAACGTTTAATGAGGGAGAAATCCAGCTATAATTTCATTGGAGTTTTGAAAAATGTTGTTTTTTTCGCAGTTAAAAGTATGCAATTACAGTGAAGACATTAAGCATTAAATAAATTACATTATTATGAGTAAACCTTCAAATAGGTTTTTTTTTATTGTAAACTAGCCATAAACCTCCTGCTTCGCACGATTCCAATTTACTTATGAAAAAAAATGTTACATTTTTTATTCAAATTTTTAATAGAATAATACACTCCAAATTTCCAAATTGTTTTTTGGATCTTTTAAAAATTATTTCACCCTAACGTCGGCCTTACAATTCCGAACACTAAAAACAATTTACAGCCTAATCGACAGATGTTATGCATTATTTGGATGTTGGATTTGTTAATAACTGGACTGTCTATTGGATTCTAGTATATCATACATTATTAATTTTTTGGCAACCAGTTGTGACTCACGATAGCGCCCCTCTTCCCTAACGGGGGTCGCGTCAGATGACGGCTTAGAGGCCGCAATGGCCAAAACCAAGCTCGAGTGATGTTTAGTGGGTAGGTCCCTAGGTTTATCGGGAATCCCACATAACCAGCGCAGCCGGCTGCGCTGGTATGCATGAGCATTCACGGCTCCCCTCCCGTGCATCCCCGGCGGTTAGCCCTATTCCACTTCT
Source organism: Agathymus mariae mariae (assembly GCA_018251895.1). Lineage (NCBI taxonomy): Eukaryota > Metazoa > Arthropoda > Insecta > Lepidoptera > Hesperiidae > Agathymus > Agathymus mariae. The sequence continues at coordinate 13,529 of DWPT01004168.1, forward strand.
CTGGGCGCAACACACACCG
>DWPT01004169.1:0-13544 GCA_018251895.1 Agathymus mariae mariae
TCTTATGCGGAAAGGTTATTACAAACTTGATGATTACTATCAGGATAAGACTGCTTGGACATGAGTTTAATATTAAGTTCTGAGTTCTGCAACTGTGAGTAGGGAAAAATTAATTGCTCGGGAGTTTCTTGCCGCTTCTTCTACCGGGACCACTCACAGTAGGGATTTGTTGAAGCAATGACGTATTTTAACGTTTGAAAAGTGTTTGTAAAAACCAACTCCAAATAAACATTATTTCATATTATTTCATTTCATTTCGTTACATTTCGTTATATTTCATTTCATTTCATATTCATGAAGATAATTTGACTTGCAACATGGGCTATGGCAAATGAAAATATCAGAAATCCTACAATAAAGTGACAACTTAGGTATAAGGTATGTATTCAAGGAAAACATAACTGACGACGCTAGCATAGACCACGTTTGTGTTGAGTAGTGTAGATTAAACATGTGCCATTCGGTACCAACTGGAGTTGTAGTAAAGATGTTTGATTGCTAGAAATTGTGTTTTAATAATAATTTAAAGTATTAATTTGAACATTTCATTTATGATAGTTCAGAGATGAAATGTACCTCTGAAGATGTAATGCGAAAGTGTTCTAAAGTTCCCGTCAGAGACAGCTACCTAACGCGTTTTATCACCAACTGTACTGGTACTTACTGAATCTGAGGTATTGATAAAGTGAATTTGGTCGTGAAACTACTTTTCGTGGGGTCGTTGTGCTCGAGGCCCCGGACCGCTGTACTTTGATAGTTTGATGAGATTGGTTTAACTAAGTATCACATATTGATATAAATCGACACATCGATGAATGGAGTTCAGCAATTCCATACGATAAAATATCATGGCTGCCGTTTAACATAGCCTAGTGATATTTAAACTTGGTAACATTGATAATCGAGGACCTTGTAATAATAGATAGGCTGGCAAAAAAATCATTTTATTTTATCTCTTTATTAGTACTGCATTCCTATTTGAAATTTTGGAAACGGTACCTCTACGGTAATTCCGAATGAAATAATTATAATTATCATGAATACTTGACACATCTGTCTACAGTAATAAGTCAAAATAAGATAAAATAATATTCCCATCACATAGTAAATCGAAGTCCAATCTTGCAATCATTACGGTTGGCAAAAACAAACGTATTCCAGCACTTTCACCGCGACCGAGCCAGGCTGGGGCAAGCTGGGGCACGGCAGGCGGCGACAGTCAGTTCGCACGCCGCGCACGAAGCGCCCGTACACGCGTGATGCGCCCGCGCCATGACCGACGAACCGGAGCGCTCCTCCACGGAGAACGTCGCCGTGCTCACCAACTTTCCCACCGTCTCCAGCTTCAAGTCCGAAGACTCCACCGAGCAGCTCATCTGCAAGACCCCTCAGAAGCCCAGGAGCTCGAAGGGTCGCAGTGTCAGCTCCAAGAGCGTCGAAGCCGGCAGCGACGAAGGCGCCGGGCGGAAGCGGCTCGTCGTGTTCCTGGGTCTGACGCAAGTGATCCTGGGGGCGCTGCTGGTGGGAGCGGGGGCTCTGGCCGTCGTGAAGGGAGCCTCGTTGTCCCGGGTCGGCGCCGGCCTGTGGGCCGGGTGCGTGGCGGTCGTCGCCGGGGTGGTGGGCGTGCTGGCCGGCATCAACGACTGCTACGGATTGACCGGAGTGTCCAGCGCGTGAGTCGATCTTTTTATGTTTTTGTGACGCACTTTACTGATTGATTTTTACCGATAGGTGATTCGTGCTAGGTAATGTAGATAAACATTTTTTGGAAACGATTTAACAGCCTTTTAAGCTGAGCGAACTCGTCGAGGCAGGCTATTTACAAAACGATGGTGTTGTGTATCGAATGCATAATCGCAAGTATAAATAGTTGCTCGGCAAATCATTAATTCGAAACGTTTGAGACGTGTTTAGGGTAGGACGGGACAGGGCGGCGTTTTTTGATGTTGTGGCCCTTTTGGATAGGGGTTATCACGTTAATAATGAAGTTAATTTCTGCAATCAAAATATGTACACATTCGCGTGTCTGACGTTAATGATAGAAAAATAAAAATTTCTGGACTCGCTTATGACATCTGTTCATATAATTTCAACTTTTCCTTTTCCATTTATAAGATTTAACCTTTAATTGGTAAAAAGTCGGTAATAATGACATTGGTTGTTGTGGATGATCTGCTCGCAGAAATTGTCACACAACTGAGTTTTTGCCGTTCAAATTGTTTTTTATATCAGTTACTAAATTTTCATGTGTGAATGTGTATTTATTATCTTTTAATTTAATATTATACAAAATACACTTATGGTTTTAAATTCGTTATAAGTTATTTCCTCCTCTTCACATAACTACAGAGCGGAAAATTATGAAAAACAATGCAGTGAAAGAGCTTACTTTTAATAAAAAATTGTATGAATAAAGTATACAGATTTTGAGATAATATATTATCAGTTACGTGTTAGTTCAGAAAATACGTTTATTGAGGAATACCTATTATAAAAAATTTAAACTTATTGTATCTAGTTGTCGACACAATTAATATTGATAATCAACACTTCACTCTGCGAAATCCGATACGCAATCGGCTGTTTTATTTATTTTCATTTGTAAGTTACATTTTAAAACGTACAATATCGGTTTTATATTCAATCGAACTTATAGTTAACACGAGTGGCACAAAAATCTACTTAAAAAAATTCTAACATTGAATGACAGAGAATGTACGACCAGGCATGTGAATGACTTTCTTATGTCATGTACGTGAACACCAGGATAAGATTTTCGGAACTCAACTCTAATGGGGATAAAAAAAACTTTTCACATAGGTATTTATTTATATAGTTCAATCCGAATGAGAGATAAGGTATGTGTTTACACATTTAGAATGAACGAGGAAATTTAAAATAATTTATAAACCTAGTTTCGACATTGATTTATATATGCATGCATGAGTAACTTTTGTTTACTTCGTTCAGCGATGCGATTTCTTTTTATTCTCAAGATGATTCCTGCCAAGTAGGTTTGAATAATGTCAACAAAAACATTTAAGAAACATGCTCATCGATAACCTTGATTTTTGGAATCACACTTATATATATATATATATATATATATATATATATATATATAGTCAAGAGTCTCAATTTGTGACAGTAATAATGCATATTAGAAATTCACTGAGGTGACGTGGCTGGTGGTGTAGCAATCTATTAGACCAGGTATAGATCAGTAATTTCTTAAATATATCTTACATATAAGTAATCAAAACATAATAATTAAAAATATATTTATTTAAGGATATCATCAAAAAATTTTCATGTAATATAAAATAATTCCAAATCCTCGAGTAAATATAAATAGAACTGCCTTCTTCTCTGAAGCCGGTTATTAAATAACATAAACAAATAGTTATTTTTTATTTTATAATATATGTATTTATAGGGGAGCACAATATCCACAAGTCTACAGGTGTATGTAACATTACATTTAGTTTGCTGCCTTTGCAAAAGAATAAAATTCGAAAATAGTACACGATTTGAATTGCGAAAAGTTAATGAACGCTATTTTCTTTAAACACAATACCTATCTATCGAAGAGTAATCTTGCATAAACAAATCCAATATTACTATAAGGAACGTGCCGAGCGAAATTACTTGTAGCCGCTACAAGTACCTGCCATTCGGTGAAAGTCCATACCGTGATCGGTACTTCGGTAAATGATACAATTTGTATTAAAATTGTTAAAAGTTAACATTCCATAATAATGCTAGGAACTACACTCATATGAAGCTGGTTCGTCTTAATGACGTGACCCCTGCAGGGGTTCGCTGTTCGACCTCTTATTAAACATGTGTAGGAAGTTTGACTGTGTGAAATTAAAAACGGGCAAGTAGGGTGGGTGTGAGGCGCTAGTTTAGTGAAAATTATTAATACGATAGTGGCTTAAATTTTTAAAATGTTAAGTATTTTTAACATTCTGAAATTATCTATGGTTAAATACATAGGTACGTCCCTGCATCTTATCTATACGTGGCCTACCGAAGAACGGTAAATGCTGAACCTATTATGATAAATTTTAATTAAACTTTTTTTTGCCTTATAAATTCAATTTTTTTTTAATAATTTGTTTTCTTGTAAGTAATAATTTTTTATTATTTTAGGGATTGGTTATCGTAGTTCTGTGACAACAAGAAATATTCCTTTTTCAATAGCTTCGCCCCAGCAGTTAAAACTTTGTATACGATTCTCTGAAATGAGATGAGGTGAAATAATATTTATTCGAAGTTGGTTTTTACAAACACTTCTTGAACGTCAAACTACGAAATCGCTTCAAAAAATCCCTACCGTGAGTGGTGCCGGCAGAAGTAGAGGCAAGAAACTCCCGAGGAGTTTGTTTCTTTCCTACTCACACATATTGTTTAATCCCGAACTGGAACACAAGGGGTATTCGCTTCCACAAAAAATAAAACCCTGTAGTAGCACCTTTCACTACAAACTTTATTAACACCACTTACTACTATAGACACGACACGGGTTAAATTCTCTACTAGTGTTCACCCCGACTCCTTGAACCGTGACTCTTATCTTCTTATTTCCAAGTAACAGTTGTAACCGTGATTCAACTTTTTATAACAAATTTTTATAGTGCCCTCTGTACGCCGACTCATGCATTATTTTATAAACAACCTAACAGAAATCAATGTCAATCAACACAGTTAAATTCTTAATACTAAATATTGGTGACAATAGATGGCGCTAATTGGTTTTGCTACTCATCATTATAGGTCGAACACAAACGGAACGAACTTTTGGCTATAAACTGGCTAAATATTTAACGTACAGATTTGACTCTGTTACTGTATTAATATTATTAGTACAGACGTTCTATTGACCTCAAGTATTTTTTCGGACTTTAATTAAAATTCGGACCAAAGTTGAAGAGGGACTGGTATTTTTTCAATGAATAAATAAAAACAACTTTAGAAGCTAACCAATCCTACAATTTTAAATAAAATTAATAAAATAGTAATAATATATTTATTTTGGACTAAAAAACATACAGGTACAAAGATACACGTGAGAAACGATGATCCTGCACAAGTACAAACTGTTTTACGTAATTTTTAGAGAGCTCGCATTAGATCCCTCCGTGATTACCACACATGCTTCTATGCAGTGGTTTTCTGTACTCTCCGTTAACATGCATGGTGTCCACCCGTAATATTTTTTATTTTCAAATTTAGGTATGACGTGTAACTTCGTTTATTGGTTGGTCAATACATTTACAACTACGCTTAAAGGTACTTACTTAGTTACTGACATATTAATATTTATAATGTCCATCTTTATGAATGTATCGTCCTGTAATGGGTTCGAGTACGCTGCACCGAAAGTACCGAATATTGATCAATTTAAAATATCTAATTTGTAACTTAAACTATCAATAATTCTGGCGCGTGCAACGGGACCATGGAGTGGAGTTTCATACCTCGTACAGTAGGTACAAACTAGCTGACAACGCGGCCGCTAATATATACATAGGCTACGATCGAAACATAATAGTGATGGCACGAATGGAGCGATAGTTTTTCATCGAGAAGCGGTAAGTGAGGACGCTGCGCGGGTGCAGTGGAGCGCGGTGTTCCGGTGCAGCGCGTGCGCACCTCACTGAGAGTCTGAGAAGTGCACGCGATGCGCCACGCCACCTAGCGGGATCCGTGTCATGATTTAGGCTTGAAACACACTTGCAGCTGTAGTCACTGTCGTCCATTGGACAAACACCTTAGAACATAATCTTTTCGTATATTGAAATACTATTAAAAGCAGGCAGGCTGAAAACAAATTAGAAGTTTTATAATCCTGTGTCGATTGCTCAATCGATAACACATAGAGCCGCGTTATTCCTAAATAACGCCATAAAAACATAGCTAAGATACACAGCTGACATAATTATAGATACATGTTCCAAACTTAGAATAACAACAGATATTATCTCCTTTTGAAAAAGATGACCAAATCACTTTTTTGTGATTATAACATTACATAAGTTTCCCTGCGTAATGACGAGATGGCATCAAAAAAGTATTGAGGTAAATTGTTCACCGAAAATTATATATAAATTTAAGCAATTTAATAATAAATAGCTAAGTACATACTAGTGTTAATATTTCTGGAACGCTACGTATGACGTTTACGTGCAGTCAGCTTGATTCGAGATTAAATACGATAGCAATGTAGCATGTACCACATCGGCATGACAGTCGGATGTGTAACTGTCTAGGCCACCGAACCAGATCGAAGCAGCATGTTGGAGTAAGCTCCAGGCGTCGTGAGATGTGGACACAAACTGGTCGCTGGCGGCGGCGCTACTGCTGTTATTCCGTGATGGCTTCGTAGCAAGTGTGTTCAAGCCCTTATGTATAATGGTTGCAATTAGAGATATATACGAAACAATTCATTACTATACGTCGTTGCCACCACTGGTATGTAATGGTGTATTGTATATACTGTGTACACTGTAGACCGTTAGCAACAGTAGTATTTGTGGCGGTAGGAAAAATAATCCAATTCGTATTAAGATGTAAATTATATTACCCAGAATATTAAATACATGATCGGTCTTTCTTTGATATGTATTTCTTGTTACAGCTGATTGATGTAAGATTGAATTGCTCGTAGTTCTCATTAACTTTGTTGTCTGTGTTACAATTCAATGAAGTAATTTCAAGGAAGCGTGCCTTTGGGCAGTTTTTCTAAAGTTTACTTCTTATAAAATGTATAGCATGTGCATTCTGTGTCATCGTCAATTTTAAATATTTTGATTGAAGACGCTGCAATCAAGTTTTAGCCCAAGCAAACCTCTCTAGCTCGTGGTGCACCCTGCTGGACGAGGGAGTCGTTGGTGAGTAAATTCCGACGGTAATTGTATGTATGGTAGAGTTTTTCACCTGTCGGCCTGCTACTTATAAATGTTTTACATGTTTCGGATGCAGGTTTGGAGGGTAATAAGCGGGCCACTCGCTTTTAAGGATATTTTTTTTTCTATATGGTGTCTAGCAAACACAATTTAAGACTAACTTTGTAATAGATATTAAGTCTTAAACTGAATACATATTTTCTATTTCTATTTTTATTTTATCTTGGCCAGTAGTGCGTCAGTGATATTCCTAATATTCGGACATCGATGGGCGGCGATGGCGGTAACGTTTGGTCGTTTGTAGACTGCATACAATAAAAAAATACTCATGTTTTCTTCTAAGTGCGAGTGTGACGCAGCCGCCTAACCGTGTGGAAAACGTTTTTGTTGCAACGAGCGGGTGTTCGTGCGCGGACGCAGTCGGCGGCGCGGCGACGGCACCCGGCGTTTCGGCCAACTTGGTAGTTCCGTTAGGAAACGCATCGGCGGGTAAATACCAAAGCAGGGTTCGTTCACTCTAGGTGTGCATGCATCGTTACAATACAACATAGTTACTATGTTACTGGTGGTCATTTTTTATTGATTAACCATTGTGATTTATTCTGGTGGAAGCTTTAAACGTTTTCATTCATTGTTTTATTTTATAGTAATAATTCACAAATCAACATGATATCGAAATGGATCTGAAGAACAAATTATGCGTTGATATTATTTTAAACGGGACTTTTAATGTTTTATTTATGATCTTGTAACTAAAATATATCGTGAAGATATAATTACCGTCACACTGATATACCGACGAAGACAAGAGTAACTTCTATAAAGGCCAAGCTCCACATCGGAACACAATTATTCGTGGACATCGGCCGTGAGCCGTGCGCTGTGTCTGATGGGGTTGTAATTGTTTGCAATCAAGTTCATAGCATCGCATTTATGCAATTTGCCTGCTTTTGAATGCATGCGAGTTCTCTAATAAAGGTGCGAGTACCGACCTGTAAAGTAATGACAACAGAGCTAATAAACGTCTAGGTGAAATCACAGCCGTCGTTCGGTCACTGCTATCTTGAATATAATCTTGGTAATTATTCTTCTACAATAGGAACAATGTAAGATTATTATTTATAGATATAAACTTGGGTATTTCATGCCACTCTTCTCCTATACATAAGAAAATACGTTAACCACATTGGAAAGGCTCTGCCGATAGATAGTGCCGCTGAATGATTGCATAATGAAAGTCAGCATTGGGATCAACAGCTATGACCGCGCTAACGTCGGCAGCTTGTTAAGAAAGTTAATCATCCCGCCCCTCCACGGCCCGCGGCTTCTCGCACGCGGCACGTTTTTCTCTTGTTATCCGTATGAGTGTAGGATTACCAGACAACGCAGAAGTTCTGACAAAAGAATTAATCTTACTTACTTCATCGCGAAGCTGGTCCTTTTCGATGGCTGTTTATTCGTAGTAGTATATAAGTTGTTTAATGACAAACGTAGTGAGCAGACACGATCCATAATTTATTTTCAATTTGCTTCACAAAGAGCTTTATTTTATTTTTATTTTTAATAGATTTAATTTTTATTTCAACTTTACTTTTCATTTAACATTTTATTTCATTATTAAACAATGAAAACGGAATCTCGGAGTGTCTCAAAATATTGACACGTTACAACTTCAGTTACACATAAATGTGGGCGTGTGGTCACTCTACAGGAGTGGAAAGTAGTCACGGTAATTATGCCCTCGTGTTCATTAGCGCTAGTGAAAGCCGGTGATTGGCCGATCCGAGCTGATCACACTGTCTACGAATTGCTTCGCTGATACGCGTACACTGATAATGGGCCTGCGCCCGCGCCGCTCTAACTACTGTTTTCGCTCAAACCGCCGCCCGCCGCCTTCAGGTCGGACCTGCCGCGCCCGAAACTTCCACTTCGTTGTTCGTTATGTGATCGCGTGGTGATCGTGTCGATATTGAGACGATTTTAGTCTGTGATGGATTTTCGAGATTACTTGTTAATTTTCCGATAATATAAATGGCGGTGAAAGAGAAACGAAATGTAAACAATATGGAGGTACGCAGCCCACTTGGTGTTTGGTTGTAGTTATCGATGCAGGTTAATCTGTAACCAAACTGAGATAACACGATGTGTGATAGTGTCATAGATAACACTGTGTGTACACCAACGGATCCATTGTTACTTTTGGAAATTAGAGTATCAAAATTTTTTTTTTTAGATTTCGCCACAGACGTAAATATAATTTACAAAGTTTTTACCGCCACGGCTGACTGCTCTCACCCACTACCGTAGATGGTCCTCAAAACTCGCTACGACTTTTATTAGTGTTTGACAGATAACTAGAAAGTGTTGTGGAAAGAGCGGACGATGCGCAGCGGACGTGGCGGTGATCAGACGACAACCTCGTGAGTCGGCACCGCGAGCCTCGCCTCGTCCGCGTCTAAGTGTCCAACTACGATTCCTTTTTTAAATATGCTATTTTAGCTTCATCTAATGATGAATTCGAATAATTTTGTACTTTTGAGCGCGTGTTATTAAAACGAGGATATTAAACAGTTCAGTTATACTTTTGTACTCGTAGTTACGGATGTCCAGGGCGGCGTTGGGAATGTATCATCAAGTAGCCTAGCCTTCTCGTTTGTCAGTCGTTGACATAAAAATACTAGGAGCGGATGTACAATATCTGCTCTCTGAAATTTTGCCTCTGGTCCTTATCCAAGTCCCAACCTAACCTAACCGCACCCATGTGACTGTTAGTGGTTAGACACGGAGTAGGTAGACACGGAGCATAAAAAAGTCTTCACCCTGGCTACATTTTTGGATCCAAGGTGTAAGCGACAATTTTTCGAGATGAGAGGATCTCATCACCTGATTATCATCATCAGGTCTCAATTTTTATTAGAATCTCTGAAAAATATCATGAGTGATGGCGAGCGCGACAGTGGCAAAGATGGCCTACAGAGCACCTCTATCGATGAAGACAATACAGAACCAGCAACACTCAGGAAGTTTTGATAATCCTACTAAAGATTTGCATTAAGAAGAATAGAAACTATTCAAGATGACAGATCAAAGGCACCTCATTGAGTGCAGAAGTGTGCTACTGCGCGATACCGATGACAAAACGCAACGATGACCCATGTCAGTGGTGGACTCACGATAATTATAGCTGTCCCGCAAGTTTCGTTTACGGTGAGCGTTTCTCAGAGGCCAGGGAAAAGAACGAAACAAAAAGAAATTGATTGCTGCCACGTAGGGCAAAAGTTTTAACCTTTTTACATCATTATTTACTTTGAATTAAAAAATATAAGTATTTTATATAAAATGTAAGGAGATAATGACATTATTTTTGTCACAACTGTCACATTGATTCGATTACATAATATAAGGTATGAACTATACATACATATAATAAAATTGTAACTGATTTATTAACGCAATAGAACCCAAAATAATAGTTGTTAGAATTTATGTCTCTTTGTCTGTAATTAATTGCAGAAATAAACAGTTCGTTTCATTTCAATTCGCCAATAAATAAATAAAAAATCAGAACCAATACAACCAGTAAGTCCTAAAACAATCCAGATGGTGTTTCTAACCGTAAGGTAGTTGCTCTGAAGCGACGCGAGGGACAGATCTTATAAGTATGCTACCGTCTTTCTTTTTTAGTTTTTTTATGAAGCAATTAATGTTTTCTTTAAAAGCAATGAATTTCAGAAACTAATTAGGTACCAAAGGAAAGGTGGCTTTGCTTTACATTTCAAAATGTGTAAAATTGATTATAAAATAAAAATATTAATGTACAATCAAGGTTTTTACTTAATGTAATTCCGCCTACATACATTTTATTGAGAAATATACAAAGTAAGAAGAAGCCGGATAGACAGCGTTCTTTGCCGGATAGTCGGGTTTATCGACTAGTCGGCACGTTAATATATTATAATTATATACGCAAATCAACGAGTATATACGTCTAATAAACTCGGCCAACCGCAATAATGTTTAAGTAAACGTCAAAGTTTACACTTTCGCGTTGTATTCCGCACAATGGGCACCTCGCATTCAGATGGGCAAGTGAAAGCAGGTGATATGTGCCACTTGTTAACTTTAGACATTTATTCACAAAGTCAGCGTACCTACTTGACGAAGCGTTAGTGTGTCGAGCTGCTCGAGCAAACAGAGCCGAGTAGGACGAAGTCATTATAATTTCGATGTCGCCCTCTAGCGGCTCTAGCGGCTCTAGCCAACGAACTGATAACATGTGTAGAATACGTTATCAATGGATTCCTGTACAATATTACATGGGATACGCGATGAAGATTTATCAGAACTTGATATAAACTTGATATAAATCAATAAGCAAGTTGTCGTGATAAATATTACTGATATGTTTATTCTTTTATGTTTTCTAATGTTCGGTGTATCTTCACCAGGAGTCCCCTGCTGACGGCATTTCTGGCGCTGTCGTTGCTGTGCCTGGCGTGTGGTAACAGCGCCGCCGTGTTGGCCGCCACCGGCCTGCAGCGTGACGCCCGCCGCGAGCCGCCGGTGCAGACCAGTTTCGAGGTACTATTGATATGTTGTTTAGCGGAAAACCACCGAAAGATACAGGATACGCTGTTCTATCGTAATTAATTCACAGTATTATATTCATATTCAAAATAATATCAGTATGTCAAATCTCCATGTTTTGCTAAGCCCCTGTGCTAACTATAAGTTCCACGGAGAACTCACTGCTGCAAATAATCCACTGGACACAGAAATAAGAGTCAATGTTATTTTATCCAGATGAGTATTGTTTATTGAAAGAGATACCTCGTTTTGTGCTTTTTTTAATTTATTTCACACTGTGTACTTCGAAAAAGTTTTAATATGGAACTTTTGATAATTTGCACGTATTGCATAAAAAGCGTGAATTGAACGTATTGAAAAATAATTAATAAAGGCGAAGTCTCTCCGCCCATCATTTCATGCAATATGTAATTAATCCGGCAACTCCAACGTGAACGGCTTTGGGATTTACTAGAACAAAAGTTGATTTAAATTCTCAATATACAAATTAAGCGTTCAAACAGTTCTGCGGGCTTGTTTGATCGAGGACTTTAATGACCACTTTACGCGAGAAACCCACATGGCCCATATTTAATTTGATCCCAAAAATGAAAGAAATAAGAAATAACAGAGCGCAAAACGCAAATCGAAGCTACTCGTAGTTACGGTGACTTATTGCTAGCAAGTCGATGCAAGTTGTCTCTCAGTCCAACAGGCGTTCGCCACGCACCAGTTCCTACGTTGCGCAAGCTCGTATAGCCACTTGCATTGCGAATGCAGCGGCAGTCAATATACAGTAATTATTAGTACCTCGATATTTGGGAGACTTAGAGAATATCCTAACTTAAATAATTATATTTAAAATAGGCGAATGATAGTTTATCCCAAATTGTTGGCATATTGCTCATGATCACCAAGTGCTTGAAAGCTTTTGAAATCAGCCCATACGAAGTTTTAATGATTTATTTTTTTCAAAAACGCTGTAGGTCACTAGCGCTGTTTACAATATTAGACTAATAACTAATAAGTAGGTCTGTCGATAATGTCATCAGGTCGGTCGGCGGTCGACGGTCGGTGATCGTCGGTGGCAGGTACCTGCAGAGCAGCGGACGTCTTTGAATTGTTAATGTAAAACAGACATGTTCCGCCCGGCCGTTGACGAGGCTGGCCGCGTGCGTGGATAGGATCGGGACCAGTTAAAAATCACCAAAATGAAATATATTTTCCTAATTCTCTAAATGTCGGCAATTAGTGATACCATTCCACTTCTTTTTAATGCACGTTCACGCCTTTCTAGTTTCTACAGCCACCACATAGTGGCCGCATACCATATGATTAGATTTGTAGGTATTATGATTTATTTATAACACTTTCAAGCGTGTGTCAATTTCCAGTGTATTAAGTACACGCGTGAGCATGTGCGTTTACCGATGCCCATTCAATGGATAGCTGAACGACAATTGTTAGATAAACAATTTTTGTACAAAGTTATGTTCTTTTTTTTACATATGATATGTTTTTTTTACATAGAATAAGTTAATACTTGACAACAATCCCACCTGATGGAAAGTGGTGATGTAGTCATAAGATGTTGAACGCATTAACTTATAAAGCCTATTCACTCTCACAAGAACCCGCTTTAGCCTTGGACTCGATGAACCGACCAAAGTTGAGATTCGAAGAAACTTCGACTCCCAACAATTGAAGACAGTCAGTGCATTCTAGGGATACATTGTAAAATGTAGGAGTCAAGGTGAACGGGCGCCTCTTGGCGCTGAACAGACACGTCTGTGTTTTTGTGGCGTTGAATGTCACAAGATTGGCATCGCCCAATTCGGACACTGCCCAAAGTGAGAGATTCATCTGCATATCCATAGATACCAGGTTTGAGTAGATAATTAATATGCAGCAGGAATAGAGTAGCGGACAGAACGGACCCCTGAGTTACTCCAGCATTTGTAGCCATCGATTGTGATGAACACCCATCGAAGACCACTCGGAGAGATCGTTCGCTCAGAAAGTCCTTTACCCAACCGATAAGGCCAGAAGAATTACCATACTCTGAAA